>CM035788.1:27846367-27906367 GCA_020466265.1 Siphamia tubifer | reverse complement strand
TATTCCCCCTCTATCCCGTACTCAATCAAAAAGTTATTCTGTTTCCTGGTGTGTGCCATGTTTATTTTAAAACTCCTCTTCTTTATTTGTTGTAACATCCATTAACATCCATATTTATTTATTTAAATTCATGTGACTCTAGTGTCAGAAAAAGGTCTTTCCATTGCAGTTTTGGTTTGTACTTCATCCAAAAAAAGGATGTTTTTTCATTGAAAAAACAAGAGAAATGGCATATGACAAAATCCCATAATATTAAGGATAAGGACAGACAAGGTGAATGAAAAGTTAGGGACATAATTCCAGGTAAATGTGCTGCATCTGTTTCAGGTTCATAAAAGCTTCTGTGAGTATGTGTTTATTTGTGTTCCATTTTTTTCAGTGGTTTTATTCCCTCCGCCAAGGATGTTTTTGCCAGCATTGGTTTGTTTGTTTGTTTGTTTGTTTGTTTGTTGGATTGTGTATAACATAACATGAAAGTTTATGGATGGATTTTGATTAAATGTTCAGGGTACGGTGGTCATGGGAAGATCAACAAATGATTACATTTTGGTGGTGATCCCAATCTCAAGTTTCTATGACAACTCGTTCTTGAATTAGAGCCAATAATGTGATTTTGACATTTGTGCTAAATACGACCTTGACCTTTGGCCTTTACTCAAATGGATCATTAAATCTGATGCCCTTTAGCTTTATGTATATGCCCATGTAATTCCATAGTGATATCTCAAGTATTCATTGAGTTATAGTGTGATATGTCTCCGCGGACATACAGACAGACACACACACACACGCACACACATTGATTAGCTTTTTTGAAATAAAATAAAATACAATAAAATGAAACAAAATAAAATAAAAATAAAATAAATACATTTTAATATTTTTTTAAATTACAATTAAACAATTAAAATATTTACAAATAAAAATATTAATTAAAAAATAAGTTAAATTAAATACATATATATATATATATATATATATATATATATATATATATATATATATATATATATATATATATATATATATATATATATATATATATATAATAAAAATGATAAGAAATAAATCCATTAAAACATTTTAAAATAAAAAAATAATTTAAAAAAATGCATTAAATTTTAAAAATAAAAATCTCTCTTTTCCATCACACCCGGAAACCATTAAATCATTATCAATGTGTTAAATTAACTGAGGTGCGTTAGCTGTTGTGTGGCTGACATGCTTTAGCATCATTCAGAAGCACCGTTACCGCTCCACTGACACATCAGCTCTTAAAGATAAATGGGATTACAGGAAACACAGACCAACATCTGCTTCCATTCAGCTTCGCAGTGTGTGAGAATCACCCCTGTCCTTCATCTTTAATCTTACATCAGTCACATAGAGAAGGTACAATGCTTTAGTCTGAGCCTCAAGTCCATCCAGCCTGAGAAAAGTCACCCTGAGACAAAGAGCAGACACGTCTCCATCTGAAACTGATCTCTGGTTTGAACCCAAAACAAAATGAAAACTAAACAAATCACAACCCTCTTCCCATGCTCCCTTCCATTCATATTCATCCCATAAGAAAATAACAAACCTATTAGTGCTGATCATCAACCATAAATATCAAACAATCGCCAGACCCAGATGGGGAGGATTATGTTGCCTTAAAGTCATTACCATCACATCCTCTCCTTAAGCTTCCAATTCCCCCTCTCAGCTGCATTGTAATACCCCACTGCGGATCACTTTCCCATATTAAACTCACTGTTTGCCGATGAGCTTATTAATGCTTTTGTTTCAGCATGCCAACACAAATGCCCACCACTCAGCCAGATAAAAGTCCAAAGTGTGATTCATCTGATTTAGCTTTGGTCAGAAGTGGATGCTTTGAAAAAAGGCAGAGCATAAGATTAACAGGATTCTTATTAGGTGGCGGCAGGACGTTTTTTTTGGCCTTTTTTTTTTTGACACTTGTCTGCTTTGAAGTGAGGATAGTGCATGTTTCACGCTCAAAGTGGCTGTCAGAAGTTGGGCCGGGCTGTAACAGGCTGTAACCTGAGAGCGTAGAGGGGCTTAGGCTTCCCCCGCCAGAGTTTTGATATCAATTAGATTTGTGGTCACCTGATATGGCAAGGGCCCGGCACTGAACATCTGCACGAGATAATGAGAGGAGGAGGAGGTGGAGGGCTCGTAACTTCGCTGTGGTACCTTGGCAATGCTGGAACATACGTGAAGCGTCGGTCCACATTGTGAAATCGACTCACAAACCACAATGACAACATCCCTTTTTTCAGAAAGCTGCAAATAAGGTACTGTTTTCTTTACTACGGCAGTGATTTTAACCAGTCCACCAAAATATGAGCTATGTTAAAGTCACGATGGCGTTTTAACAGAGCAGTGATGATGTGAAGCAGTGTGTTGGTTGTTGACACTTTCCTTGTGAATGTCTCCCAGCTGGATGTTAACAAGTTGTTGAGAGGCTGACGCTCAACACTACTGCTCTAAGCATTCATAGAAACGACCACATGTATCAATCTGGAAAAGCTGCGACTGCTGTAGGCACCTTAAGCAGAGCTGGGCCATCTGATCATCTTATACTGTATGTTGATCTGTCTTACAGATGTCTGTAGTCTCTCCTTTCTGCAAATTGTGTCTTTTCATGTTGTCCTGTATTCGTTTGCAAATTTAATATTCTATAATGTCATCATAGCTACAGTCTATAAATCTGTAAATCCAAATATATTCTTCTCCTGATTAGGTTAAATACTTCAAGTTTCTTTGGTTCCTGCTTTGTCGCAGATGTAAATAATGACATGATGTCGTTAGCAGCAATTTGATGCATAAAGATATGCTATAAAATTAACTAGATGTCACTGACTGACATATTGTAGAAGTGGCAAAGGCAGGCTATGACACATAGACGTTATTTAACTCCACCTCATAACCACATGCTTATAATTATTATATATATATAATATATTTTTTGCAAACTTATGTATTCTGTATTTCTTAAATTGTCATAATGATAATATATTTTCTAGCACATATTGTGCAGATTGCTGTTCCAATATTTGAATGTGTATATTTGGTGTGTGTGTATGTGTGTATGTGTGTGTGTGTGTATGTGTGCGCACACATGCACACGTTATGTATATATATATATATATATATATATATATATATATATATATATATATATATTCACAGCTGTACAGAACAATACTGTGCAAAAGCAGCCTTTAGATTTGGTGGTTTTGCAGTTTTCAACATAACATTTGTATTTTTGTTTTCTTCAGCCTTAAAGCACGCACAAAAAAAGCAACTCAGACTATGTCCAGATGATTGTATCTGCAAACATTTAGTATGAGATAGGCCTTTCATTCACACAAAACCAGTGTTTTCAGTCACTGCAGCTTTTCGAAACCAGGTCCCAGAGTGAATCTCCGTCTCTACAACCAAGTAGAGTTCGGCGATTGTATGATTGTGACAAATTTCAGGTCGATTACAATGATCAGCTGTGATTCTCGATCAAACATGGTGGAAATGTGCATTGAAGTTTAATTTGTTACTAATGCACAGATATGCATGGAACCAGAGGTACACTGTCAGAACTTGTGGGGGCGCTGTAGCTCACATTTGGACGGGAACAGACGAAGAAGATGAATAAAAACAGGTAAAGGAACTTTAGCCAGATGTGGACAACAGAAAGAATGGCAGAAGGTGGAACTGAGGGCAGTGAAAGCCATGACTTGGGAGTTATTTTCCAAAGAGGACGATATTATTGAGAAAAAAAAGGTCATTGGACATCGGTTGTGCGGCAGTGGTTTGGTGACCGTAAAAGTGAAGTAGAGCAAATCAACCCGGTGTCCAGAGTATGTCAGCAGTCGGTGGCATTGAAATCTGGCAACACAACAAATCATTTTAATGACTTAAAGAAATACCATCAGAGTGATTATGGAGAAAGCTGAATATGTGAGTGGAGCCTGTAAAGCCTGTTCCCAGTTCAGCCACTACTCGCAGCACAGGCACACGCCCACAGCAGCAGTCTATTGTTTCATCTTTTGCGGCCATTACACCATATGAGCATCACTCAAAGAGAAAGAAAAGAATCACACAGATGATTGTTTTTTGTCGAGCAAAGGACATAATGTCATTAAACCCAATACAGAAAGATGCCTTTAAGTATTTAATGAAAGTCCTGGATCTGAAGTAGGAAATTCCCAGCAGAAATATGACTAATATTTATATTGTTAAATGTTTGTTTCTTAAAGTTATATTTTATGTTAAATCTATATATTTATATGTATAGCATAACTTGAAAAACAATGTTTTCATACCAGGCACCTTCATTATCTGCAAGGGGCAAAGTTATATTTTATGCTGTATACCTCAAAAACCTCAAGACTTATTTATAATAAGATTTATAATATTTTTCTACATTTTTTTTCAGTTGATTGATAATGTATATCTTATTTAATTTTCTGTTATTTATTTCATATCTTAATAATAAAAAAAGACCGAATCTTTAGGTACTTTATTTTTCAGTACAGATGCATTAAAATTGGCAGTTTAAAAACAATATAAAAAAAAAATCATGGTAATAATCGCGATCACATGATATAAGGAAATTAATCGTGATAATCTTTTTTTTTGCCATATCGTCCAGGCCAATGACCAAGCCACAATTTTTCTAAAACGATGATGTCACAGCCCCATCTCTCTAACCTTTCACCCCAGAGCCATGACACCACTTCAGAATAAAGGTGAACCACAGAGTAGTGTTCATTGTACAACAGTTATTGAGCTTATTATATGTTGAATCAAAATCTTTGGCAGCCATCGCTGCAGTGGGGAGTAATCAGAAAGGACCTACTACTACTACTAACATACCTATTAAAAGTAAAACTAAGGAAGCTTCATGCACATACTACATATCTTCTTTACTTTTTGCAAGAGGATTACAACAATACATACAGGCCTGGCAATTTCAGTCATTTTCAGTGGTTTCATGTGGATGCAGGTATTTCCTTAAAGTCAGTATTTAGTGTGACCTCTGACCCCATGACAAGAAGGAACAAAAACTGTAAACATCTACCATTCAAACCTCGAAAAAAAAAAAAAATCAGAAAAATGTCATATTGTTTTCAATAATTTCACTAAAAACACAAAGAAGGTCAGCACGGACCCAACAGGAAGTTCTGTTCTCTGGGGACGATGGCCAAGACCGTTCAGTAATTAACGTTCTCTATGTGACTGTGCCAACCGTTAGCAAATGGTAGGCAAACAAGCCTGCAGCCATCTCACATTTCAAAGTCAAGTCCTCAGCACCAGCTGTAGAGCAGGGTGCATTTTTTCACTTTTTTTTTTTTTTTTTTTTTTAAATCTAATGCTGAGGCTGTTTGAAAGCAAGAGGAGAGAATGAAGCCAGAGGAACGAGCATGTTTGATAAACTGCAGATGTCTTGCAGGATAAGCTGAAGCTGCTGACAGGAACTCTGAGCAGAAACAGCCTGCTGTGCAATTCAACACACTTCATATTTTATACAGTTATTATTCAACAGACTGCTTGTGGAGATAACTTACAGTATATAAATTCTGGCTATTACAATTTGCAAAAGACATTAATTTCACAGGAGTCTGTCAACAAATGAAAACAAATCATCATAAACTTGTATTTCTTAACTGCCTGTCAGTTTTCTACTTTCACCCTGACTCAAACTTGCCTAGTTCAATTCTTTCCATCACTCCAAATGAAAACTAAAACTTTCTATTTAAAGGCAAAGAATGCCCCCCAGCTTTATGACAACAACCCATATGTGTATTTTTGAATTATAATAGCAATAATATAATATAATTATTATAGCGCTTGTCATGGCACTCGAAGACGCTTTACATGAAGTAAAAAAAATAGAACAACTACAGTCCGACTACAATAGGAAAAGAAACAATAAAACAAAAAACAAAAAAACTATAGAAAACCACATTAAGACAGACAGAATAAAAGTAATCAAACATTAAAAGCAAGCTTGAATAAATGAGTTTTTAAAAGGGATTTAAAAGTGTCAGAAGAGTGAGGGATGGTTGGAGGGAGTGAGTTCCAGAGGTTTGGGGCAGCTACAGATAAGTCTCTGACCCCCCAGGTTCGGTGAATTACTAAGTTATGCTACAGATGCTAACATTTCTTAGCATCTAGAAAGCAAGAAACTGTGGATGTTTTGATGCTGCAACTGTGCTATGTCAAGGAAAAGATTATAATTGGAGTTAGAATGACTACTATTATCATGACAGGATATTCATTATCATTGTTACATTATTACACATTCATTTCTGATGAAACAACTTCAATCATGCTTCTCTTCTGTGCCTAAATCAATAATGACATAGACATGATATGACACTGTTGTGTGCATGTATGTAAAAGTCAAAACTACCAAGTTCCTTCTGGAATGATCCATATCGGATGAAATCTTAATGATGGTTACAAGTTAAAGCTGTCAGTCAGATTATTTACTCCTGATACTCCTAAATATTGTGTCTAAAGTTTGAAGAGTCAAAACAAGATACTGAAGTATTGCTTTCTTTCCTCAGAGGTGGCAAAAAATGGTCCAGTACAAACACTGGGTACTACAGAGGGTCACCAGACTTACTGTGTTTCTCCCATTGTCACGTTAACACTAAAATATAGAGTTACTATACTGTAAGTGCTTTGCTGAAATGCCTGATGCTGTTTCACACAACCAGTAGAGTCTGAAAAAAAATAAATAAAAAAATTTTGATCCTGGTCATATGAGCCCGACTATAAGACAATTGTTGCAGGATAGTCTGAACAAGTGATAATTAACATTTCATTGATTGGTAATAGATAATAATTTGTTTTGGGGGTGTTAAGGTCTATCATATTCACATGCTTTACATGTAATTAAGTATAAAAAACAACAACAAAACTTCTCTAAGTGTTGACCCAACATTAACTCTTGGCTATTCATGAGTTGTTAGAGCAAAGTCTGAAGTTTAGTACAATCGTTTCCAGAAAATATCAACATCTGCCAGACTCAGACTTTACCCTTGACTTTGGCACTTTTCTGTTTCGGTAACTTTAGCCTGAACGACCCCCTCCCTTTTGTCCTTGCTGACCCCTCACAAGAGTAGAGTTGAATTTACATTCTCCACCAATCCTTTAAGCTTGGCAACCAAGACACTCTCATCCCCTGATCAAAACAGACCTGTTGACACGTCTAGCTGAATCCTAAAACACAGTTTGTCCCCTCAGATTGCCTAATTGGATTGCTGAGATGAAAAGATGTTATTGAGAAACGAGAATATTTTACAATGGTCTGCAGGTTAGAAGATGTGAAATTTATGACCATTTAAGATCTTTTTCAAAGGTGTCTTTGGTCAAATTTATGACCTTACATTTGCAAAAATAACAGTACAACAGGCCTCGTAGTTATCACCTTGAACCAGACGTAACCATGTACTCCATGACTAATGTTTCTGCTACTTATGTTCAAGCTGCTGAAGTTCATACCTGAGCCCCTTCATCCACTGTTGGTGATGAGACCTCCACATATTCACTTGTTATGATAAAATGCGAAACATTAGTCTCAAATTTGACAAAGGCTTTACAAAGATTTACAAAGTATGTAACATTGTCATTTATTGTCTGTGAAATTTTAAGATCAGATTTTCAAAATGTCATCACATTTTGGTTTTATGTTTCAAAATTTAGCGTCTTAGAAAAAGAACTATATTTTTCCAATACACGCTGTACAGTATTGGAAAGCTCAGGATCTCCACTTCAATTTTGTAAATAGTGCAGACAGTTTTATTACCTCCGCCAAGGAGGTTATGTTTTTGCCGGCGTTTATCCGTGTGTTTGTCTGTGTTCAAGATAACTCGAAAACTTATGGATGGATTTTAATGAAATTTTCAGGATATGTTGGAAATGTGAACAGGAAGAACTGATTTCATTTTGGTGGTGATCTGGGAGGGGGGGTCTACCTTGGCGGAGGTCTGCGCTATCAAAGTGCTTTTCTAGTTATAATTTGAATGATGTAAAGTGGAAAATGCAGTGCCAGAGAAATTGTTATTAAAGGGTTGCGTACACTGTTAAGGAATAAGTAATGTATTTAACTACAACTCATGTCAATGGTAAAGAAAAGTACTGCTATTGATGTCTGACCTCCCTGTTCAGACTGGAAAAATAAACAACAAGCTTTGGTCCAGTGAGAAATGAAGCAGGCTGGAAAACTGAAATAAAATCTATCTATGAATGATGACACACAGTGAATCGATGACACTGTTGAGTGCCTGAGCTCTGACTGGTAATCCTGCCACATTATGACTCATCATTTTGATATTAAGCTTATGAGGGGTTTGATTTCTCAGCAGTAAGACTTGTCATCGCTACTGTTGTCTCACTTTGACCAATCAGGACGATGACTACAGCAAAGCAGCTTCAAAATGAAAAAGTCAGAATGTTACTATGGCAGGATTTGACCTCTCCTGAGTTGTCATCAAATAGTTAATGTACCGACTGCTATGATAACAAGATTCCACTTCAAGATTCTGTTCATAATCTTTAGTGACACCTAAAAATTTAATTACAGGTTGTTTAGAGGTGTGACCAAAAGTTTTTAGCGGTAACACAAATTTTATTTGGAGTTTACATGTTCTTCCCGTGTCTACGTGGGTTTACTCCAGGTACTCCAGTTTCCTCCCACCATCCAAACACATGCACTGATAGGTTCACTGGTTAATCTAAATCATCCATAGGTGTGAATGTGAGAGTGATTGTGGGTGTACCCCGCCTTCGCCCATACTATATGTGTGCTTGCATGCGTGCACGCACACACACACACACACACACACAGATAAATAAAAGAAAGAAACAGGCTGAGTACAAGGGTCCATAACGAAAGAGAGGTTATGGATCCACTTCCCCCCGTGCCGCCAACATGGAGCCACCCCCTGACCAATTAAAGAGCTGAACCACTACCACAGTGCAGTGACCCCCACCACACCAGGTAGGACCAGACCCTGAGGAGGTCCAACAGATACCAGAGCCAATAGCCACCACCAGGTGCAGAGGGCAGCAGTAACTCTATTGGTATGTCTGACCATTTCCATGTTATAAACCATCAAAGTATGGGACATTATGTGTAAAGGGAACAGATATATGGGTTCACTTCCCAGCACAAATTCATTTTTTTCATAGTATGCATATAAAGTTTTTTTTTTTTTAATAAACACAGACCTCAAACAGATTTTCATGACTGTTATATATACGACTCTGCTGTGAAACACTTTGAAGCCTTTCTGAACCATCATGTTGAAAAGTCTGTGGGTACAAGTAATTCTTTAATAATATAAATGTAGTTACCAATAGCCTTAAACCACCTCTCAGATGTATTGTTTTTTTCCAAAAATCATTTGCCAGATACATTAATTGTATCCTTAATTGTACACCTGTAGATCCTTACTGTGGGGATTTTTGTTTAACTTCACGAATCTGAGATTTGCAAAGTTATGTTGGTTTAAGGGTTTGTCTGTTTATTGATTTTAAGAATCAGAGATTTGCAAAGTTAAACAATTTAACAGATTGTTAAATCAGAGATTCGCCGAAGTTATGTTGCTGTCTGTCTGTGTGTGTGCGTACACATTCCCTCTCTTCTCACTCTAACATCGCCATTTCTTGACAGATCATTCTGAAATTTGGGATGTAGAAGGAGACACATATAAGGATGAAATAGACCAAGTTTCAGCCAAATCAACTGATGACCATATTGAATTTTTGTGTCTTTTCATACCTGAGCATCGTAGTTTCAGAACAGTCTGTCCATTGATTTGACAAATGGTAATTTGTGAAGTTACAATGCTAGTTTGTTTGTTTATTTGTGTATCTGTTATGTTTTGTTTAATTGCTTTTGCTGTTCAATTTTGTATATTAAGTTAATATTGCCTTCAAAGATATATGTACATATTTATTTCTGTATTTGGTACATCTGCTTTGATGTGTAGGCAGGTATAAATTGGGTATATCCAAGGGTATGGATTTTTCATAGTCTTATCCTGACAGAAAAATGACGCATAGACTATTGAGTGGAGAACAGGTGGGGTTAAAAAAATGTATACTTCTTCCCACTCATTTTCAAATATGTGAGCAAAGTAATATTTTGTGTATAAGTTTTCATGTTTTCTGGCAATCCGTTTTATTTCCAAACACTAAAGTAGAATAAAGTGAGTAAGGTTTGTTTTTGTTTTTGTTTTTTTTACTAACATACATAAAAGGCATCACACGAGATTGATGGAGTGATGTTAAACTTCTGGATATTTTGAGAGGGAAGTCTTGATACTGAGAGCTACTGTCTGATTGCAGGCTGTGGCTGCATGCCTTAGGCCTTACTGTCATAAAACTCTCTCTAATCAATTAAAGCATACAGCTGCAGTGTGTTGAGCTGATCGTGTTTCCCATTCAGAGCACCTGCTATTAGCCGTGATCACAGCGCTCTGCGGCTGAAAAACCACTGACTCACATCGGCCTCACAGTTGGCCCGTCCACTGACAGGTCATCTACACACACACATATGCATTCATATCGGCTTACACAGCGTCGTGCGTGCCAACAGCTAACACGCTCCTCCACGCACAGCCTCGCAAACTTTGTCATTTTATTTTCGTGCCCGTCACAATTTCACACGTCTTTTCCGGGCATGGTTGGATAATCCCTCGCGGGGCGAACGCCTGTGGGCCAGCGGGGCTGCAGCATGCCAGGCCGAGACCGTCACGACCCTCAAAAAATCACCAGGGCCAAGGTGAAGAACACTCAGAATTCTGAGCACTTCCTTCGTTCTGTGGCGGAACTCTAAACTTTTTTTTGATCATCTGGACTTTCGACTTTCGACTATCTTTAACACAGGAAACAAGTCTGTCACATTTTGTACAAGCTGTGTTCCCATTCCCCCAAACATGAAGACAAAACCAACTTCATAGAACTGAAAGAAAATAGTTTAGTTTAATCCTTTTCTGGTTCATTACTCCATTTTAATAATACAAATTGCTGGCAACCCAGACATTTAAAATGGAGAATATTTTTGCTAATATAAATTTATTTATTTTTTTTTTTAATCATGTTTGCTATACTATTCTGCAAATAAATATTCATTTTAGATGACATTTAGTCTATATAAATTATGGGCAGAGGCAGAAAAATAAAGTGGAGATTATACTGTACAAAGGGAAATGTAATTTTTCTTGGCCAGTATATGTTACAGTCAGTCCAGCTTTGATTTACAAGGCTGACAATTAATACTGAACAAACTCAAACAAACACTTAAACTATGAATTATGAAAGAGCTGCAGCATCTGAAACTGACCACAGTGAACATTTGACAAAGTAACTCAGTGCTTTAGTTTCATTCACAGTTTTTCTGTGATGGATTGTGATTGGCTCTCTCAACTCACCATGGATATTTTTATTAGTAAGTTTTTATTACCTCCACCAAGGAAGTATTAAATTCGGGTCTGTTTGTGTGTCTGTCTGTATGTATGTCTGTATGTCAGCAGGATTACGCAAAAAGTTCTGAATGGATTTTGATGAAACTTTCAGGAACGACAGATAATGGGTCAAAGAAGAACTCATTAGATTTTGAGCAATAAATGTCAAAGGTCAAGGTCACACTGAAGGTCAACTGCTAAAACACATCAGTCGTAATATCTCAGGATTCAGATAAGATAGAATCTCACGTTTTTGTTTTTTTTCTTTCACATCGTCTCACCGTCAGACATCAGATGGGTTGACCCATCATGCCATGTCTTGACGTCATATGACGCCATATCAAGCCTTGCAGGAGGTCTGCTGTGTCTGACTGCCTTGTTTTTATTTTGTATCAATTACTAGACATTTCAGGCGACCCCATTTGAAACACTGGTTTAATAAAACAAAATGATGATGTATTCATCCATATATAAAGTATTCAGTTCAGAGCTTAATCAAACCTTCTTCCCTCCTACCAATGGTGTTAAGTCAAAAGAGTCATTTTTATCTTTTATTAGAACTGTGTCCTGGTCTCACATAACATTTCCTAGTATTTGAACAGCAAAGAGATTATCACCCTTACACACATTTAATATAAACATCACATCTAAATTCAGTGTAGAGGCAATGCTTTAGTAATTAGTGATTACATTATAGATAATTTTGATATCAAGTGACATCATTTTTTGTCAGCAGCAGTGGTTGTAGTCCATACTGAAAATATGCCCAAACTTTGAGCTCATGACCTAAAATGTTCATTTGGTGGTTGAATGGGACAGAACTGTACAGTCTGTGACCACCTGACCTACACACCTACCCAATTTGCATTGTGTGCACGCAATATGGTCAGCCATTAAGGCCATACCTGCCAACATTTGAGGAGCAGAATCGGGAGATTTTTGTGGCGCCAGTGGGTGTTGCATTTTCAGGAGACACAAGCGAGTAAATGTTGTTTTTATGATGAGAAACGGTGGTAAAGTGGTATGACATTAGTTTCCAGTGCATGTTTAAATACTCGAAGATTGTATTTATCCAGAAATATAATTTTATTTTTCAATGTATTTTTCAATGCTTGTATTGTTAAATTCACATAAATTTTATTTTTGTTCACATTAACTTTATAACTGTTAAATTGTGAGTTATATTCACATCAACTTACTTTAATCGCACACACATACACATACACACACACACGCAACCCGACATACAGAAGGCATGACTGTCATCAGTGTGACATCGGACTTCATGACCGGATATTCTTCCGTCCAACTTGTTTGGTATTTACATATATATTTAACTTTTATCTGAGCTGCCATCGTTGGCCTGTGTGTGTGTGTGTGTGTGTGTATGTGTGATACTGTCCGGGGAAAAGTTTCAACCTGCAGAGAGATCAGCTACGCAGTTGTCAGAGAGTCAACAAATTACATGTACGTATATCTTCCACAAATGATTTCCGGTAACTGGAGAACATCAGTCAAATGATATGTCTCAAATTTTGTTTTTGACATTCAGACCTAATAAATTACAGAAAATTACTGGGAGAAATTAGAAAACGTGAGGGGGGCAGGAGATGGGTCTGAAATACTGGTGAGTCCTGGAGAAAATGGAAGTGTTGGCAGCTCTGATCATGGCCACAAAACTACTGCAACTCTGGACAAAACCATTTGGTGGACCATACATGATTTGCTTCTTTTAAAAACATTTTTTAAAAAGACTTCATTAACAACATTTAAATCTATTTAGACATACTTTCCTGATCCCAAACTTGGGAAATTATTTTGTAATAGTATGACATACAAACATCAATGCTTAGAAAAAAAGTCTTACATAAAGCTAGGAATACTAAAAAGATAGAATAATAGAAATAAGAGGATATATTATAATATAGGATGTAGAGGAGTATGTACAAAATATAGAATGGGAATAGGAAATGTGCTGTCCAATATACAATGTACAAACTGTAATATTTCAGTATATTGTAAACCAGAATAAGTTAGCAGAAATCAAAAAATGTAAGGTAATCAATTGCCTCAATTATTTAAAGTTGATGAACTTAAAAATTACATTTTCCAGAACTTAAAATTTAGATGCTTATTAAAGTATACTTAAATTAAAACATTACTTATGAACTTAGTATTCTAAGGTTCTGTCAGTCCTACTGGGAGACTAAGCCAGGGTTCATTGTCTTTGTCCAAGGACACTTGGACACCTGGAGCCAGGACACCAACCTCTGACCTTTGACCCTTCACTCATTGGACGACCCACTCTACCAACTGAACCACAGCTGCCCCTGAATAAAATGACTGTATTTTGTGATTGTAATTTTTTTGTTGTGATAGATGTTGGTGGAGTTTATTTTTTCAATCATCCTTATTTGAAACAATAGAAATAATAGTACAATATCATTCTCACCATTTAATGACTTAATTCTACTAAATTGTACCTCATCTATGTTTTTAAGTTATATTCACAATAGTTCCCTTTAATAAAAAAATATTAGTTGGAAGTACTTAAAAAGAACATGTTAAAGCAACTTAATACATTTGAGTTAGTAGTACTATTTCTGAAACTTTTAGTATTCACAACTTAATATATTTAATTATTCTGATCGTTCGGGTTTACAGTGTAGTTCAGTTCCTTGTAAGAAGTGAAATTCTTCATTTTGACTGAATACCTGTGTACTGTAACAGTTGAACTCTGGTGACCTGCTTTGCAGATCAGAGCCCTGCATTTGTACTTGTAAATTTAAATGTTGTTAATATGGTTTCTGGGTTTTTTTTAAGATTCAATTTGGGTAAGATCCACAAAACGGATTTATCCAAACTGAGTTGCCATAGTTTTGTGGCCATGATGGCTGAGTGTTTTCGGGTCGGTGTACAGATCGGGTAGCCACACAGACCAGAACATGGAAGGGGTGGGGTATGAAGTGGCTCGTGTCCATTTAAAGGGCCAACAACTGGTGTCATTACTTAGAAATAGAGTTGAAGATGAACCTGTAGAATTGAATTGATGAATAATTCAGACCCAAACATAGCATTTATGGTTTACGTAGACCACAGGGAAATGTTTTAAAATGCATAATTCCATTTAAAAAAAATTGGAAACAACTCCTTGAACACTTTTTAAGGCCTTTTTAATTAAGACTATTCAGGCAGAATTTAATGCGTTTAATTTGTGACTCCCAGAACATAGGAAACTGTATTAATTTATTCCAGCGCTTTCTGCACACCCATTGTTCTGAGCCATTTCTTAAAAGGAAAGCTGCAAAAAATAGCAATACTCGGTTTCTAATTTCAATATAAATGGTCAGGTGGGTGGAACTGAGAAGACTAACGTTACTTTCTTTGCAGCTTAGACAATTCCCAGACATATTTAAACACAATAGAGCCAACAAGTTTATGACAACACGACTTAAGACATGACATATCAAATTTAATACCTTTTAAAGACTTTTTAAGGTATTAAATATAGATTTGTTAATTCAAGTCTTTTAAGACTTTTTAAGACCCTGCAGAGACCCTGATTTAATTACTGTACTAAAATTACATAAATGCTACTTTATCAGTAATGGCAGATAGAAATGAGTAACAATGCAGTTCATTCCTTTAAAACTTTACAGTACTTTCATTTTACAGGATATAAAATATCAGAAGATCATCTTTCTAAAATTTTCCCACGCATTTTCCAGCTTCATGTGTGAGAGCTGTAGGGATTACGCCGGTTAACTGTGTGGTTTAATAACACAATGTCTCATCAAATATAACTTACTTTCCTGCTTAAGTGAGAATCCACTATCTAAAATATGCCTCAGTTCATAAATTATCCCCTTCTCTTTTTTTTTTTTAAATAAACTTTACATTTTGGAATAAGTATCCTCTGAATCTATAGTCTCTCTTACAGTGATATTTAAAGTTATTGCAATTATACGTGACTGGAAAAACCTGGAAAATGCCTTTACATTATGTTCAAAGAGAAATATAAAGGATGGGACAAAGTAATAAGGAAAACATAGACATGTAGGAAGGAAAAGACTATTACACCCTCTAATACCTGGATATGTCACCATAAAATCAGGTAATTTAAAACTTCTCAGTGTTTTAAAAGGGCCATAGAACACCCTGATGGCCCCCTTGTGGATAAATACAGCATGCCTTCTTGTACATTATGCATATGTACATGTGAGCTTGTCTGTCAGTCTCGGCCCATGAATAATGGTAAAAGCCTGTGTGCTGTGGCACTCTGGAGAATAATCTGCTCCAGCAGTTTGTCTTTTCTCTACAGTTACAAGTCATCACTGTGAAACACGCTCATGCTTTGAGGGTAGAGTCAGTGCTTGTTAAAAACGAGGATTACCTCACCAATTCTGCACGGTAAAGAGCTGGAATGGTCCGACAGAGACATTCTTTCCATTTTACTGCAGGGACGGTAATGAGCCCGACGACATGAAGCCTGAACACAGACACAATGGAGGGCATTACAATAGTGATATTTTCAGTAACGGACAACTCCTCTGTCTACAGTCCAATAGATTAGAAGGAAAAAACATGATGCAGAGAACTGTCCTTTTTCTACAGTAAAATAAACAAGAAATTATCTCTGCTGAAGGTATAAATAATAATAAAAAAAAAAATTTCTCTGTCAATTGTCACTTATTTGATGTAGATCTTTGAAAATCAATCAAATGAAAAGGTTAAGATGGCATGACTCATTATCATTTTAAGTCTGATTCACTGTTTATCTGTGGAAAAACTTAGTTCCACTATTACCACCCAAAGAAACCATGTTTTGATTTAGATAACAATTATTTTAGTAATTTTGTAGGAGTTTTCCATAAAAAGGTGAAAACATGCCCACCATTCAACATTATGATTTAATTGTGACTGTCACTGATTTGGTAGACATCTTCCAAACTGAGTAGGCCCTAAAGGTTTTCTTAAAATCACGAAAAAACAATGAACATTGTTTTTTCACAACTATATTTGTCTCGAGGCTTCAGTTACTAGGTACTTATCATTCATATTATATATATACATATATATATATATATATATATATATATATATATATATATATATATATATATATATATATATATATATATATATATATATATATATATATATATATATATATATATATATATATATATATATATATATATATATATATATATATATATATATATATACACAGATCTCCAACAATGCATATATTAGCATTATATACTACAATAAATTATACATTTGCACATTTACTGTCGGTGTTAAAGTAGGTTTGAAAATGTTTTACTCAGTGGTAATGCTTCATAACAACTCTGTGTATAAGGATTTGGTATTTCAGTTACATTTAATAAAAAAAAAATTAATGTGGATCTTTCTCCAAAGTTATTTATGATATAAATATTATGTCATTATGCTCAAAAGCATCATTACCGAAAACTGACTTGTGTTCATTTTAGTGAAAAGTAAAGGCTTCATTGCACTGTAACTGTGGCTCCTCAGTGCTGTCAGAATGGGGCTGAGTGCAGAGGTCAGAGGTCAAGGGTGACAGGAGAGGCTGTAAACGCAGTGGTGGGCTGTAGCGTTCAGGTACAGCCAGTTTTATTTATGAAGCTGCAGCCACAGCCAGGTCACGGTTGCTAGGGGCAACAGGGGGTCGTTACCGTGCCCACGGGAATAGGAAGTTGGTCACAGGGTCAGAGGTTGAAGGGGGTGGGATAGGGCGGTGTGTGGTGTGTGTCTGTTTGGGGGGTGTGAGATCAACAGGTGGGACGCTGCTACAGACTGACCACACCTGCCCCGCCTGTCAATCAACGTCCAGACACGAGTGTGCAGGAGAGAGAGAGAGAGTTTTCTGTGAATGAGATGAGCCATAGAGAGACAACAACGGACCGTCAGACACACGTCACAGTGTTTATATGTAGAGATCACATATGCTTTTGCACCGTTTGTTTGTTAATTTATTTTTATTTTATTTATTTTCTTATGAACTTTGGACACATGTGTTGCTGTAGCCAAGATATTATAGTTAAATGTAGAAGATGGATTCAGATCTTTAAGTTTAAGTAATAACAGAAAAACTTCAAAGTACTCCTCTTAATACTGATTTAATACCGAGTCTGTTAGCATTTATATATTTTACATTTGGATTAATTTTATAGCTGCATTAACATGTGTGTCGTATTATATTGTTGATGTTTAAGGTTGGATAGTTAAGTCTAAATCAATTAATTATATTCAAGTAGTAAGTCAACAGTCAACATTCAGTTCCTTACAATTTGTGCACGTTTTCAATCTGACATTTGCACATACTAGTATTGTACAGAATACTATATTTTATTACTTATTTAATTCATATATTCTACACATTTTATAACTGTGCTAATCCAATTGTAATGAAATTCCATCCAATATCTACTGTAATATTGTTATTATTATTATTATTGCTGTATTGATTATTATTGCACTTTGCACATGTTTGAAATAAATCATTCAAATCAAATCAAAATCAATATGTGCATAGCTGAATGAAAATAAAGCTGAAGTCTAAGTCAATTAATTAAAATGAGGATAAGGAAATGGTTTCCACCAGACAGAAAAAGGATGAAGAACTGTAATCTATAGCTGTTGAAGACAATGGTGTATAATCTATATTGTTAAAATTATAAAATAACAGGCTATTAGAATATTAAGTTAATACAGGGTTAAATGCTATGTCAAATGCTAGTTTATTTACAGTACAGTACTGTAGTTATATTTTACTTACTAAATACGTAAAAAAAAGAAAGATGTGGACGCAACTAAATATTGTTTTATATAAAAGCAAATATTCTTGACCACATTGTTTCAAATTTAACTTTAGTGCACGATCATCTTAAAAATGTACCACCAGCCGCTGCAGGTAAGTTAAGGCACTTTGCATTTGACACAAGAAATAAGTAAAAAAAAATAAATAAATAAAAATATGAACAGGATAAAAAGCAGGATTCAGAAAGTTAAATGAATACAAAACAGGGTAGGAAATAAATATAGGAAATAAAAGAAGGGAGTACAGAAGAAACTAGGGAGGGTGGAGGACACAGATGACCATTATCAATGTAAAACGATCAACTAGTTGTTTCCCAGGATGCCTTGCAGTCGGTCAGTTGGACGCTCGGCTCCGTTCGTCTTATGTAGGCCGGCTGTGTGTATGTATGTGAGGGCATTTGCTGTGTCAGTGGCAGGTGCAGATTAGACAAGTCGTTGTCCTGACAGTTGCAGTCGACCCAAAACAACACATGCAACATTTACACACACACACACACACACACACACACACACACACACACACACACCCACACACCGCTACAGCATGTGTGAGTCAGCACTGTGTTACAGTATGTTCAAATTAAACTTAGATAATCAACATAAATTTTCTTTTTTTGCTTGATTTAAGTTTTTAGAATTTATATTTTGCACAAAAACAATCCCATTGAGAAGTAATAGAATCATTGTTATTCCTGTCTTTAAGTTACTCACACTTTAGTGAAGTCTGCACTGAATATGAATCCTAACTTTTACATGTATAATTCAAAAGTCATACACAAAAATGGATAATAAAGCAAGTTCCTTAAACATGTGATATACATACTTCACACGTTTTATTACCAGGAAACTCTGGGGTGACATTTAAACAGAATGCACACATACACTTTAAACACCCCAATTTAGTTCAAACATTTCATAAATATGTTTTCTTAAACCCTATTAATATAGTTTTTGTACTGATACACACTGATTTTGTGTTTTCAGATTCACAATGACTCTGAGGGCAAACATGAAGGACAACTTACAATGTTCAGTGCAAAAGAGAAAACCTCTGTCGTCCCCAGAGAGCTAGAGGGCGCTAATCCTACTGCAATGGACTGGACTGTGTGTGCGTCTGTGTGTGAGTGTGTGTTTTGAAGGCCATGAGGGACCCATGGGACTCTCCAGTTGCAGGCCTGCAGACTGGCTGGCACCCTCGAAGTAGCTTCTTCATCCTGGAGACAGCTGTTGTCTCCGTGACGACACAATCAGCCAATGAGGGAGTGGATGGTAGAGAGGGGGCGGGGGGTGTTTGCCTGTGTGTATGTGTGCATGTGTGTGCATAGTGTGTGTGTGTGTGTGTGTGTGTGTGTGAAGCTGCTCATATCAAGGGGCAAGGATCAACTAAAGTCAGATTTTCGTGTAAATCAGTAAAGACTGAAAATAATGAAACCTGGAAAATAAAGACAGGTTCTTATATGAGCTTTATAAAAAACATCACAACACGTCTTTTGTGTAGGTGTGTGTAGTAAAGTGTGTATATGTGACTGTTGGTGGTGCAGTCCAGTTGGCTCTGAGCAGTAAACGCCATTCCTTTAGTCCCACTGTGGCAGAAGAAAAGACTCCATATAGATTCAACAACAAGGAAACATAATTCTTGGTCTGATCCTGCAGTTAGCAGCTGGACGTGTAAAGAGCCTGCTGGGACGAGAGCAGGCTTCACTCAAACAGTGTTAGCTTACATCTAGCACACAGGCCCCACAATAACACTGCTCTGTTTGTCTAAATATGCACAGTATGCACAAACAAACATGATTGTGTCCAAGGTAACATTTCTCTGAATAAATATTCCATTGCATGTTAGCTGCTAATTCATCATCAGGCAGAAAATTACTTATTAAATTAAAATGTTTGGCAAATATTCAACTTTTTGGGGTAAAAAGGTGACTTTTTCTTGTTGTGTTTATCACAGGTTATCTTTGTCACTATACATTGATCCGAGGAAATAACTGGAAGTAGAATGGCCCCCACGACTGGGCAGTGATACGTGAAGCATACAGGACTAGATAAAGACCAAACCTCCGCCTAGGTAGACACCCCCTCCTCCTCCTCCTCCTCCGTAAGAAGGGACGTCCACCAAGGAGGTTATGTTTTCACTAGAGTTTGTCTACTGTCAGCAACACTACTCAAAAAGAAGGATTTTGTTAACATTTTCAGTATACAGTATCTGATATTTAGTTTTTTTTCTTGTATTGATATTGATATTTACATTGCAGTAAATGGAGAATAAATGTCAAAGTGATCCAGAATCCAGGATCTCTTCTGGATCACCACCAAAATGTAATAATTTGTTTCTTGTCAGTAAATCATGGCAGGGAGAAAAAAGAGCGTATCGTCCAGCACAACAGGCCAATACCAATACAAGAAAAAAAAAGCAAAATATCAGATACTGTATATTGGTCATTACCTCTTACAGACAGTTTATATTCATTACATTGTCATATTTTTGTAATTAATGCCAAACAAGTTGGATTTAGTGTTTAAGCACCACTGACACAGGCTGCTGATGTAGACAATTAACCAAATGTAACAGAATATAAACTTATCACCATTATAAGCAGGCGACTAAATGTACATACCAGCCCTAAAAACATTATGCTACATTCAGAGTGGAAGACTGAATGAATGAACGGATAAATTAATCGATCAATAAGACATTAAAGAGAAAAAAAATGGCTTTTACAATTGTTCCAAGTAGGACAACCATAATTTTTGCATTTATTAGTTAACTGTTAAATGCTCTTTGTTTGGACTTGGACAAACATTGAATCTTAGGTTGTGATAAACATAAAAAAAAAACCAAATGTTCTTCTTTGCAGATGGATCAAACAAACATTCCTATTCAGATGAGTAGGTTTACAGTGGTGTACAGACAATAGTTTTGTCTTGCTTTAACCTGCACAGTTTCTCAAATCTATGATCTATGAAAAATAATGCATTTTAACGTGGATATAATCATTGTTGTAGGGTTAGGTGCAGGGACACTGATATTTGATGGACGTATCAGCAAATAAATCATTGTAAAGATGATCAGTACATTGATTGGTCAGAGTTTTCCTCTGGTTCCACTCTCTACACTGGACTAAAACATTTCAGGTTTTTTGCAAATATTACATTTCAGATACTTTGTGTTTCAAGCAATATGGTAAAAAAAATGTTCCGAAAAAAGATCTCCCACCCCACTTTTAATCAAACAATCAAGACAAAACTGCTGTGTGTGTGTATGTGAAGCCTAAGACAGCTGGTATTGATGCTCAAGTGTCTGTGGTAATGAATGTTCTGAACAGACAGGTGGAGTTAAAAAAAACAACAACAACAAAAAAAAACGTCACAGTCCTTTAACCAGGTAAGTGAGTAAAGGAAAGACTAGAAGTGATTGGCCAGATGATGTAGTCACAGGCCATGACATTTGCTCCTCAGGAAGTGACCTAGCACCTTTGAACATCATGTCCGCTGAACTCGTCACCTCCAGCAGGAAAAAAGCGCTGATGTGGTCTGAAGAGGCAGAGGGCAATGACTGATGTGTTCTCAAGACACAACTTCAATGGACAGACAGGTGTGTGTGTCATGTACTGCAATATCTCAAATGTTTCCTTAAGAGGATTTTACGTCTTTGTATGTGCTGACATAGAAAGAAAGGTTCTGCTTTATTCTTCCAATGTTGCATCACCATAATATTATATTGAATAAGAACCAGCCATGTCAAAGAGAAAAACATTCAATAATTCATATTAAAAGCATGTGTTACTTTTACAAAATCACATTATATTAGCACAATTAACCCAAAATGACCCCAAGTTACTATTGGGACAGATCCTAAATTGATTTTTCTCTCAACAGGGCTGGCACTGGTGCACCTAAACATAATACTGCAGCTTATTTTTTTTATCGTTGTCCATACAGACAATATTCATTTGTCAATGATTAATCAACAACTTTGATAACATATTTGATAACTAGGGGTGTGACGAGATCTTGTGTGATGAGATCTCGTGAGATGTAATTTGGTGAGATTTCTCATTGCATTAAAATTCTGTCTCGCAGGATTTGTTATCCAGCAGCAGCCAAAATGACATCGGAGAACACAGGTTTTACTATTGAAGTCACACCTGCCACTTTCAAATGGTTTGTTTGGCAGTATTTTGGGTTCCCGGCAGAAGTGAGAAATGAATGGTAAGAGAGTGAGTGATAAGACACGGACAATATGCAGACTGTGATGGTGCGACATTCAGCGTATGGAGAATATAGATGTACAACATTGTGATCATGATAATATGACAATATCTGTTGTTCATAAAAAGGAATGGCAACTTCATCTACTAATAAAAATGTTCCTTAACAATGTTAAAATAAGCCAATTAATATGCTGACTCAGTTATTTATAATTCAATACTAAATATGGTACTACTACAGTACAATCAATTACACAATTATGCCCAAGAACCTGATGATGCTGCATCTGTAGACCTTCAAACATGAACTATCAAATATTTTGCCCTTTTATTCCCATCAAATAATATACAAATTGAATGGATGTATTTCATAAGAACAAAAGTGCTTCCTAAAAGTTTGTTCCCTGACATGCAATACACAGCTCACCAACCGAACCAGAGTGCACATGCAGATCTTATTCACCTGTGAAGGCTCGCTCACAGCACAGCGATTGCCAACGCTGACATTCGTGCACGGACTCCTCATCATTTAATAATTAAATTTATACATTTGGATGGTTTTGTGACCTCTGGGGCTGTGAGATTAATATAGATTAGCCACGACATGTAGCAACATTGGCTTTGTTTGGTCTGCTCTGCTATGTGGCTATACCTGCACAGTGTGGCTGTGGAGTCACCTGCTCCACACCCACACAGGAAATAGTCCCGTTCTGTGGAATATTTGTACTGATGTGACTATTTTAATGTACAACACATGTTGAATATCTGTGTTTTTCTACTTGTTAAAGAGCTTCATTTAAAAAAAAAGAAAGCAAAAGAGTGTTCACAGGCACATGTCTGTATTTGTTTCATTAAATCGTAAATCACAGTCATTTATGAGATTACATAATTACACAGCATAACATCGTGATTACGATTCAGTTAATCGTGCAGCACCAATTGAAACCCATAGGAACAGTCAGAGGAACAGAGGACATAGGACAGACACAGGGTCCAGATGAAACTGTAGGGGCCTCATGTACAAACAGGTGTGTGGATTTCAGACTGAAACCTGGCGTACAGCCAAATCTGGAAAGGTCGATACGCACCAAAAAATCCACATGTATAATACTGTGCAAACGCGCACATTTCTTTTGTTCATCCCAATATGACTTGTCACAATTACATCAAAATGCTCCATTTAGAACAGCCTACATTGCATGTTACATTAAAATCAGACAAACCAAGAGCACAGTTCAGTAAAGTATATGCAGTTTCCTTATAGGAGGTCTGACTTCTGGCTTGTAATTTCATGTCAAATATTGACTCAACTTCAGTATCCTGGTAACAACTAACTGTTACTGCTTTGGTTTGTGCTGGAGGGACTGGATATGGTCATTGTGATCACATGAAGGGAGTTTTTTTTTTTAATCATTACAGAAAAACTCACAACTCACAGTATTTCTGTGCTGTAAAATTTTAAATAAAGAGATATTTGTAACTAGAATCAGGTGTTAAATGTGGTTATGGTGAACATTTCCTCATCAGTTTTGGTTTGTGAGTGAATGCTGAAAAAACTATATGGATATTTGTAGTTTCAAACAGTTTCTTTGATTAAACTATAATGGTAAAATATTTGTTCAGCGTTAAAGTAATCATAAGTAAGCTACAAAATATCCAAAAAAAAGGCCTCTTTACTTGAAAATATAAAGACAGTAAATGAAAAAGACAAAGAAAATTTTAATTGATAATAAATTAAATTTCATAAGGAGCATGTATCACAATGATTGCTAACATTTTAGCATCCTACCTTATATTGCATATTGCATGCATATGAAACAGAACTAACACACACACACTGTTATTAACGATGTACTGTATGTACTGTACATATGACATCTGACAGCATGAAGTGAATATGCAGAATTTGTCAGCATTTCTGTTCTATCGTTTCTCATTTTCTCATAATTTAACCCATAAACAAATTCTGTATCAGTTCACTAATTTTGTCTCTCTATTTAGCCTTTCACAAGTAATTTATAGCCATTTTATATTCTGTGTATTTTGACTTTTTCACTGTAAATCATGTATTTTCCTTTATTGAATGCCCTATAATTAATTTAGATGCTCATGAGCAGATTCCAAGTTTATATCAAAACAAAGAAAACTAGAGAAAAAAATGTCAGCAATGATAGTAAGTGTCTTCATCCACTGTTTATCAAACTCTGTGGATGTAGAAGATGTTGTAGAAGATGATGGCGTTTCTTGGTTCACTGGAGCCTCTCAATGTCTAAATGGGTCATATCTGATGAACATGAAAATATGAAAAATGACATTTTACACCAATTATTAACATATTTTGATAATATTAATGGATGAACAGGTACCAAAAATTTTATATCAGTAGATGCTTTTGTCAGTGGTGGTGGTTCGGGTCTTTGTGGGTTAGTACACAGTAGATTTTGCAGTGTTAATTTGGAGACAATGGGACCAAATACACTCTAGAAGAAGTTAAATAAACTCTCTAAGTGTTGATTTAACACTGCAAAATTTACTGTGTACTGGGTTATTTAAATGTGGGTTTGTATTTTGTGATTATATAATTGCACAGATTAATGTTGTTTTTGTGATTCAATTAATGCTCTATGTATATTAGTGCAAAAATGCAGCTGAAGGGTTTAGCAGCTTGGAGCACTTAATATTACATGAAATCACTCATTAGGTTGGGTATTGGATACTTTTTTTGCTGTGTGACACACTCCATCTGGTCGCCCTCCACTATCCCAGAATCCTCTGGTTCCTCTGCAATAGTTGAACATTGAAACCCAAGACCAGTCTGTGGAGTAGGTCAGGCCAAGGTCAAGGCCAAGGTCTAAATATCAGGAACAGTCGATGATCAACAAGCATGAGGTGTTGCAGAAGGACAAGATGACCCCAAACATCTACTAAACACACAACACTGACCTTCTGTGAATAAAGAATCACGAGTAGAGAACACATACAGACCAGCTAATTCTGATCCATTACTTTATATAATACTGAAGGCTGGAATATATCCTTAATTTCTGCTTGTGTAGCTTCTGAGATTTTGCCCAGTGAAACAAAACTTTTGTTTATTTTTTTGTGGAACGTCCATTTTCAGATAATCAACATAATCTGATCATTATTTTCCAGATAAGTAAATACAACATGAATGCGGATACATTATTTTCATCTATTTAAATTAATTTGTTTTGTTGTATTTCATTGCATTGCATTTATCTTACTTAGAAGAGGAAGATGCAATTGTATGTATATTAGGTGAATTTTGAATTTTGCGTAAGTATGTTTTGGTTTTTTATATCTGCCCAAATGTAAATAAACTAATGTGTTGTACTTTTGCCTGAAACATTTTTCTCATGCAGGACAATAAAGTTTATACTGATATTGACCTCATCTGTAGTCCAGTCAGCATTTGTCTATATAGTTTAGCTGCTGTGGACATAAAGACCCAACCTTACTTCTAGTTCAGATTTTTTTTTTTTTTTTTTTAAATATGTAATACTTCTTAAAGGTGCTGTACATACTTTTTGTGTGATTTGGAAAAAGTCTCATTTTTATATACAGTATATATTTAAAATGTCATTATCAGCACCAAAATAGGTTATTTCCAAATGATATTTCCATCTTCCATGGCTGGGTAAGATAAGATCAGAGTGACTAATGCCACACCAACCAGTCAGTAAGAAGTAAACTGTTTGTTCAGTTTAAGAACAGTAGCTGCTGCACAAAACTGAAAAAAAAAAATAAATGGCAGCGCAAACTCATTTATGTGCTCTCTATGGAAATAAAGCGTTGGAAAACACAGCAATATTGATATAATAACCATGGAATGACTCCTTTAAAAACACTACAGATTCTGGCCTCTTTAAACCAATTCTCTGTAGTTGAACTTTAAGTGATTTGTCGCCATTTATTGTGAAATAATCGTCTGTATTTGTCATTTTCTCAGGGAAAATCAGATATTATTATTTTACCAATAGAGAAAACTGATGAAAAAGTGACTTTTTCAGTAAAATACATCATTAATTGAACATAAAACAAATGTGTGCAACCAATGTTATTAATCCAACTCCATGGGTTTTATTGGTGAATCAATGTTCGAGAAGATGGCAGTGTTTGCACATTCACTATGAAGCCTCTAAATGGGTCATATCTGATTACACTGAAAAGATGACAACTGTATTTTACACTAATTATTAAGTACTGATAGTATTAGTGAATCAACAGGTATTAAGCATTTTAGATCAGTAGATGGTTTTGGTCATAATTCAATGTTTGGGTCTTTAAAGGTTAAGTTTGTTTTCCACATTTTAAAACCTTAAATAAAAAACCACTACAGAGAGAGTACACAGTAGAGCAAATAAGAGTCTATACCAAAAGAAAAGTGTTGCAAAACTAAGGTTCATTGTTGAGTTTTATGTCTAAAGTTCTTACATTGTGCTACAAGTATCTGCTTCAGACATTAAATGTGCTAAATGTTACATATTTTAATAAGCTAAGCCAGAAAACAAATGACAAAAGTAATGGTTAACTCATGTTTTTAATATATACAATAGTGTGTTGTTATGCATATGGTGGTTTATGTACACAGTAAATTTTGCAGTGTTAAATCAACACTTAGAGAGTTTATTTAATTTCTTCTAGAGTGTATTTGGTCCCATTGTCTCCAAATTAACACTGCAAAATCTACAGTGTACATGTATACAATGGATTTGTAAATATTCCACTAGAAAGAACTTGTAAAGTGAATGGATCATAATGTGCAGACAGTGTTTTGAAGCAGATCTGAGTATAATATTCCTTTGGACAAAAATGTATTCACTTGTTAATTCTAAGAATTTCACATTTTGACGCAATACTTATCTTGGAAACTTGAGCTGACCAGCATTTAAGACTTGAGTTTTCTTTATCAATAACACACATAGTAAAATGTTATTTGTTTTATTCTGGAAGCATTTTACCTGTAGACCAGTGTTATTAAAGCAGTTTAGCTCTGGTTTAAAACTAAACCAGTCCAGCTAAACCTAAGACAACAATGACCTGAGCAAATGAGAAGCTAAAAATTAATAAAGTGAATTTCCTCTTCTGCACAAAAAAACCTAATTAATAAATACATAAAACAGTAAAATATGAGTATTTTATGTTGACAGCTGGCCATCATGTTCTCTAAAATCCTCCCAAACTGGTTGGTCAGTCCTTTATGTTCTACTCTAAACTCCCTATAAAAAGCTCTGAAACCGTCAGACTCAGTGAAATGTGAACTGCCTCCAACTGTTCGTCAGATACATCCAGCTCCTCTGAGCTCAGTCTTCTTAGATAATTCATCAGTTTCCTTTTTGTCTTCTTTTTCAGCTTAGTAAAGTGGCACTAAATACAGCTGTTCTAGAGGCATGTTCAGACATGTTAACCCGACCCAGCAGCTGACATCCCTCTGCTGTACATTCAACACGCCTCAACTGGAAGGACGTCACAAGTGGAAGGACATAAAGATGAGATCAAATCGACTCAAAATCTCAAACTGCTGAACATTATACCTCGAACAAAGTTGTTTTTGTTTCATTATGGCAAAAATCATTTTGATGGTATCGTCATTACTGCTGAACTTCACCTTAACAATGAACACCCCCCCCCCCCTCAAAAAAAACCTTCAGTCTCCTTTCCATATATCGATTACCCATGACTCCCCTGTGCTTGTAGGGGTTCCTGGTCAGAAAGTCATTTGTCAGTATTAAGGTGGATCATGTCGGGAGCCATCGTAGGTATCAAGGTTAGGAGAGAGCAGTTGAGTAAACATCAGTGTGGGTATCACTTTCAGTCCGGCTGCTGTCCTCACCTCAGAGTAAACAGAGGCAGCATCCGACGTCTTCTGCTCAGGTATCAAAACACGACCTATGCTAAAAAACCTATCATTTCTGTCAGACACAGACAAGGAGGGGGAGAAGGACACTTGGCGGATAGACAGATGACTATGTCTCACTCTGGGTTAATAATGTGGGGCTCCTGTCACTAAATAAGACCTGCTTTTCTGAATATCCACCAAATTTAAACACCATTCTGACGCATTTTCCGTTCACTATTCTTCATGTCAGTGCCACTGCTGGATTGGAATCTTGAATCCTGATCTAGGGAATCCTGCTAAACCAAAATTAGTCTAATGCTGTCTTCATGTGCTATGAGAATTATGGTAAATATTACTTACACACTCAAAAAATGTGCACAAATGCCACTCATGTCATATTTCCCACTGAGCAACCAGGAAAAAATGTTTCATACACAAGTTATCGAGATGAAAATAACTTTTGAACTTCCATATGGCAGAGAGCAACGATGAATTAATCATGAATTGTAAAGATTGCATTTATTGATGTTCTGCTGCTGTTAGATTATTAGAAATTGTACAGAATTTGCAAAAAAAATTAATAAATAAAATCAATTTTACAAAGAAAAAGTGGGATTTGCATGTTCACACTTGAACACAAGTGGAATTTCAAATTAAAAGTAGATAAACTTATGTTTCTAATAGGACATGGAGGCAGCATAACTTAAATAGAGCCTCCAGGATGAAAAAAATACAACTTCATATTATTAACATCTTTACTTTCAGTCTGGGACGTTTCTTGCCATTACACTAATTTACAACTGCATTTGGAAACTTCCTATAAATTAAATATGATAAAAGACAAACCCTTGGCTCACATACATTATTCCCACCAAGGATCACGCTCTTAACTTTAAGCCATAAAAACCTACCAATGACTTCCCCTTTAGAAAAATGCCATAAGGAAATGTTGTCAAAACACTTATTGTATATGCAATTTAAAAAAAAATAAATTTTAATTATTACTGTCTCAAGTAGTATTTATCAATAACAATTATGTTACTATGAAATGCCAGAAGTTATGATGAATGGGCTTAAAATTGATGGTTTCAGATGCCAAAAAAATTCAGTTCAGTTATAGTTCAGGTGCAAAGAATATCATCTGTCCAGTAGTTATTCTCAGCTGAGGGGACATTTCTTGTTTTAGTTAACTGTTGTGATAAATGTTAGTTTGAGAATATTTTAAGACTAACATTGAGTATATAAATAAATAAATATATATAGAATTAAATAAACAAATAAATAACAATGACTAGAAAAGCAGTCTCAGAATGCAGATCTCCACCAAGGTAGACCACAGCCCCCCACAGTTTCATATAAGAGTTCCAAGTTACTTTGTCCGCAGTTTCCATGGTGACCCCATATGTGCCCATATTAGAACCTCTTCACTGGCATTATATTAAGTACAACAAAATTGAAGTAGAGCTCTTACTGTAGGTCATTTACAGACACACGACAAACATCAGTAAAACAATTTAAAAAATATCAGTAAAAGGCAGTTATTTATATTAAAAAATACAAAGTATTGCAAACTAAGACATTTGTAAACATAGAATATGAATAGTGCAAATGACATGAAAAATAAAAATTGTAGGATAATGTGAAAAATTGACCCTTATATGCAGCCCAAATGCAACCCTTCTGGGGGCCTATGTGGACATGCTGGCTGGGACTGTAATGTGAAGTTACCATTTTTTACCTGATACAAGGTTCCAACAAGAAACAACAAAGCACATAAACTAAATATATAGTGGCACAACAAATGGTCAGTTCTGACTTGATTACCACGACAACATGCGATCAGGAGCTGATATTTGTAGGCCAGTGAGTCAGGGTTTGTTTGTGCGTCACAATTCCCAGCTGGCTCTGAAGTATCCACTCTAAAGCCAAATGGAGGAAATGGCCGGAAAGGTCGTGACCTTTCAGCCGTCAGGTTCATGTCCAATCAGAAGGTCACAGACACTGAAGAGGGATTTTGTGTTGGAGTAAGTGAGAAAATACAAATCTGTCAAGAAGTCAAACCATTAGGGTAAACCCTCTGCACCTCAAATATCTCATCATATTTTATTCTTTTACTGAAGCTCAATGGTCACAGAGGATATTTTCTCACCAAATAATAAATATAAATTATGCATTACTTCAGCACAACAGAAGGCTGCAACTCATGTGTCTTTATCAACAAATGCAGTCATTATTACCCCGCAAAAAAGGGAGGGGGAGGGGTATTGTTTGGGGGTAGGGTTTTTTTTTTGTCTGTATGTCTGTCAGCAACTTTACACAAAAACAACTGGACTAATTTCCATGAAATCTTCAGGAAAGGTGTGAGATTCCCATAAATTTTGGTGGATCTAGGTCAAAGGTCACCAAAAATGTGTTTTTGCATCAATAAGAGACAGGGCAAATATGTGAGGAGAGCAGGGTCTGTTCTGTCTAGCACCACTTGTTACTATATTATTGATGACTTTAGATCGTTTGATACTTATTTCACTGCATTTCATTGTTTAATTGTATTAATATCTAGTAGCCTTCAGTAATAACAATTGTAGTTCCTTTAAAGAAGTTTACAACAAAACATTAAAAGTGTCTTTTCTGGATTATGACTAATTATTGAAGTTAGTTGTTTATTCTGTGTAAAAAAAAAAAAAAAAGCTTTAAACTAAATGCAACATGATGGAAAAAAGTTTGATATTAGAATTGTTAATTTATAATATTTTATTCTCCAGTTATATTTTCTGCTCTCTGCTTTATTTATTATTATTATTTATTATTATTATTATTATTATTATTATTATTATTATTATTATTATTATTATTATTATTATTATTATTATTATTATTATTATTATTATTATTATTATTATTATTATTATTATTTATGTATTTATTAAATGTTGAATGATACTGAAAGAAACAGCATCGTCACTCTTTTATTTGTTTGGCGAAGGCTTAAAGTCTGTTTCCAAGGCTGTTCTACCCAGTGTGTATGGAGTCATATAAACATTATTTTGTTGTTGCGTTGTACTTGGCATCCTCCTTCACGTCTTTAGTCCACAGTTGGACACTTAAATATCATATTTCTAAAAACAACGCTGACTCTCCATACTACTGATGAAATATTCAATGATGCTTGGGTTTCAGCTCTTCACTGAGCTGCATCCTATGGCATCCCCAGAGTGTCCAGCCCACTGGACCGCCAACCCCCTGGCTGAAGTTTGGCCCTCATCAGTTGGAAGCAGGCCCCTGGGAGCCATTTATAAGGGACCCGGAGCTCGAAGGGCAGCACTCACTCTCCTGCACTTTTCAGCCAAGTGTTAAAAGAGATTCTTAAGAATGGGGCGGCCTTATGTACCACAGCCTGGAGCTTTAAATGAACTTTTCATCAAGGTGGGGGTCGAGTTTTCTCCCCTTACAGCCCAAAGCACTCAAAGCCAAGGCCAGCAGCCTGCTGACAGGTCGGCCATCTTGGAGGGTTTATCTGTGCCTGTGTGTGGTGTTTAAGGAGGAGACACTGAATAACTAAGGGTGACTGTTCTGGTTCTTACTTTAGAAATTTAAATTGAAGAAACACGAACACACCCATTCTGTCATTTTTATTAACCATAGAAGCTGAGATAGATAGTGACTTAAAAACCATAAACACATTAAACAGTACATGTGGTAAATACTGAACCATCCAAACGTTTGGGCAGCAACACAAATACAGTCATTACATTACATAAAGGTATTTGACACTTATGAGGTAGGTAGGTAGGGAGGGAGGGAGGGAGGGAGGGAGGGAGGTAGGGAGGGAGGTAGGTAGGTAGGTAGGTAGGTAGGTAGGTAGGTAGGTAGATAGGTAGATAGGTAGATAGGTAGATAGGTAGATAGGTAGATAGATAGATAGATAGATAGATAGATAGATAGATAGATAGATAGATAGATAGATAGATAGATAGATAGATAGATAGATAGATAGATAGATAGATAGATAGATAGATAGATAGATAGATAGATAGATAGATAGATTAGATTAGATACTTTATTGATCCCAAAGGAAATTATACATTAGTCTGAGATGGCTCACAACACATGTAGACTTTTGAACCTCTTGAGACCCAGGAAAGAACAAGTTTTGACTTTGTTACATTAAATATTTGCCTTTTTTGGAAATAGTAGAATATAGTAGTGTGTGTGTGTGTGTGTGTGTGTGTGTGTATAAATGCAGAAATCTCGTCAACATATCATATCCCATCACACTTAAAATAAGACAGGAAGAGTAACTTTTCAGTGAGATGTATGAACTTATTTTTAGACAATATTTCTTGAAAATCTTATTTCAAGAAATCTCACCGAGATAATGTTCACTTGTTCAATTAGCATCTTTATTTTTTGTTTGCTTTGTTTTTCCTCAACAAATGATATGGAAAGAAATCATTAATTTCCGGAAAACAAAAATATGTAAAAGTTTAAAAAAACCCAATATGGCATATTCATCTAAAGACCTTCATTATTTTCTGCACCAAAACAATAACTAACCTATTAAAACTAAACAAAAGGCCAGAGATGTAGACACTAATCAGAGGTCACAAAGTAGGAAGTTGTTAGTCAAGAGTCAGAACAACTGAAAACACACAAAAAAACAGACAGAGTAGGATCAAAGCCAGAGTCTGAAGCAATAAAGCAATCAAGTCATGGAAGTCAGAATGCAAATCCTGCAATGTGACAAGACCAAAGCAAGCAAACAAACAAACAAACAAACAAGCAAACAGCAAAAACTATTTAGTGTCCCTGACATCACAGATCAAAAAACATGTTAGATATACTGTGCACATCCCATCTTCAACCAGCTGAAATCAACACTAACATTGCATGGCATGTTATTGTACTATTAAACAACATTCAGCATTGTTCACTTAATCTGTTTATCTTCATTTTTTTAAGCTCAAGTATCAAACTGGAAATAAAATCCACATTTAAAAACCCAAGGTACTTGTCAGTGCACACACATCCACAAAGATCATATTTTGTAATAATAGGAAAAGATTATAGGATCAGATATCCTTTGCACTACTTGGCTAAAAGGTTTCGTGAAAAACGATGCAGTATTTTTTGAGCAGTCGTGATGAAAGAAAAATGCACCAAGAAGTGTAGTTGAAAACATAACGGAAATGAGTCTGTGAACCTGAAACTCATATGAAATAATGACACAGATGACCTCTGAACAGCACACTGCAGTTTTATATTTGTAGAAGTAATGGACTTTAATGAGCTCATTTACAAGTCATGTCTGATAGATGTACTTCTATTATCATATTCCACTAGATTTAGAATTTTATTTTTCCCTTAAACCTAGCCAGTATTATACCATAACATAAAATGTGCTCTTACCATTAATATTTTTAGTCTGGATTTTACTACAGGCCAGGGGGATCTGGCAATATATATATATATATACACAGAAAATTTTGCAGTGTTAAATCAACACTTAGAGAGTTTATTTAACTTCTTCTAGAGTGTATTTGGTCCCATTGTCTCTAAATTAATAAATAAATAAATAAATAAATATATATATATATATATATATATATATATATATATATATATATATATATATATATATATATATATATATATATATATATATATATATATTATTTATTTATTATTATTATTTTTTTCAAATTCTGGAATGTTTGTTAATGGAATTACTCCCATCTTTTGAAATTAATTTATTGTATTATTAATTCTATTTATTTTTACCTTGGAGGCACAGGTGCAAGGTGTAATTAATAGTTGTGATTATGCTGACTCTAAAATCTTAACTGTGGTTTGTTTCTGTGTTCAAATCTTAATGCAGTAATGTTTAGCACAAGACATTACAGTTTGTTCTGATCCAGATGAGCATTTGTATTTTACTTTTATTTGCATGCTGTGCTAAATGTGCATCATAATAGCTGCTCCTGCTTTGTCAGAGGAAGATGTAAGGTTAAGGCGAGGACAGCCAAGGACGCACATACTAGAGCAAATGTAAATGTAGATCACAAAGTCACTCACACATCAACACAAACACAACACAAAGACAATAAACACATGTCCTCAGTCATGTGTAGCATTGTACTGTATGTACACTCAGGTGGTCCGTCTTATTTCTCATTCGGCCAAACTTTGGGATACTTCTCAGTAGAGGTATAAACCAGGAGTGAAATAACTCAATCCACTGCTTGTTTTGGTAACTACTGTGAAGGTATTGCGTCTACCATCTTCATTATTGGGTGCTCCAACGAAGTTTTGTTTGTTTCTTTTATGACAATGACAATAAATAATCCAAATCTGAATCTCAATCTGAATTGCCGACATCGTCATCAGTGATTTCTTCAAATATCTTCTACAAAACTAATTAATATTAAAGTGTAGAAAAGCACTCTGAGAGCAAAGACCTTCACCAAGGCATACCCCCCAACCACCACCAAAATCTAATTATTTCTTGATCTCCCCATTACCACCATACGGTGAAAATGTCGTCAAACCAGTTCATTAGTTTTTGAATTATGTTCTACACAAGTCAACAAACAAACAAATCAACGGCATCAAAAACATAACCTCCTTGGCGGAGGTAATTACAAATCATCAAACTTATACTGGGCCATGTTTTAAATGCTAATAGCATGAAAATGAGTACAGATATAAGCATAGTTACTATTCAGCACTTATAGGAAAACATATATGGATTTTCTTTTAATTTGGTGAGGTCTCCTTCAGTGAAAGTACCACCCACTTTTACTGGGAAATTGATCTTATGCATCAAGACAACAGGAATTTAATGTAGCTTCAGAACGTGACAACCTCACAAAATCAACTTGTTGATTTTTGACAGAACATGTGGGTGACGTACAGGGACATTGGTCCAATTTTTTTTTAATGTCATGACTTTCTTTTGTCCTGTTGCTGGCAAACAACTGCAATACTATGTTGATATCTACCATTGTGCCTATTTGTCAACTTCAGCTCTCCAAAGCACACAACTTTTACATAACATTCACCTTTGCAGTGTAAGTGAGAAGATATGTGTTTATGTCAACTACAGCGTTTGGACTGACCTTGGTGACACAGCAGGTTGAACCTTCATAAACGTCCAGTGTCTTATGAGCTCAAATCCTCAAATAACGCCGCTAGAAAAAGTCTGAGACAAATAACACAAGCATTTAGAAAAGATTAGTCACATACTGAAAAACAGGGAAGAGTACAATCGCTCAATTATTATGTCTATCCATTACAGATCTTGATTTGACTGAGTATTTACAAAGTATGCTTAGTGACTTAAAATGATGTGTGGGAGTTTCACTGAAACAGGAGTCACACTGCTGCAGGAGTCGGGATAACTGTGTGATCCCAAAAATAAAATCTAAAGACTTGAGTGCCTCTGGTAGAGAATGTGAGCTATGGATGCCCTCTAAGCCCTGGGACCAGATTCCTTCTTAAAATAGAGTCCTGGGTGAAGAGAGATGTTCTGAGGCCACAGAGCTGCTTTCTGCAGGAATTTACACTTTGGTTAATTGGCAGTTTCTTCATAGCCGGGTGGGACTGAACGGAGACCTGGGAATATCTGTGATATCTGTTTTAAAGGCAGGATGCCTGTGGGCCGCTTAATGTTGGCCCTAAGTAATGTTGTTGACTCCTCGTCTTTACCTGTAGAAATCTGACTTAAGCAGAAGGCTTAAAAGTGTCAGAACAAGTCTGATTTAGTGATTATGTGTTGTAACGGGTCAACATAACAAGTATAAACAACTAACATAAATCCCGATTTATGAAATACATTAAAACTACAATATTCAGGGCCAGATTAGCCTTATTAACCCAGAAAGACAGTGTTTTTTATGGAACTCTATCTATTTAAATCTACTGGATTAAAAAAAAAAAAAAAAAAAGCTTGTTTTTTTTAAACAATCGGAAAAAGTAGAATTATTTTTTATGCTTTTGTTTTCAGAATAGTACAATAATACAAGTCCAAAACTGCACAAAATATATATTTTTTGTCCAAGTACAACATTAATAAGCTATCACAACACAGAAGCCCTCCAAAACCAGGGAAAACTGGTCTACTCAAATCTCTGTCCTACTAAATCCCTTCAGTCCTGAACCCTGAACCTGAAAACCTGTGACACTTTGATTATTGAAGGAATTACAGCTGTTGGTTGTGGAGGTTCAGGGCCCACAGGAAGTAACCTGTAACTTAAGGATCCCTCACACACACATTTACTGAGTGGGGAATAGCAGAGACAAAACACCATCAGTATATGATTTATAATCATTGATGTGTCGGAACAAGGTATCTCAGTGATGAAGACAAATGAGTTGTGGTGGGAAAAGTCTCTTTAACAGGGAACCGGTTCATGAGCCCAGTAATCCTGTGTCACATAGCAAAAAGAACCAACCACAAATATCCAGCAGGAAAAAATACTGAATTGGAAAATTTGATCTAATGCTATCAGGTACCAAGCCTACCAGATACTTGAGCATGGACTACAAGTTAATTAGTTAATACATGTATTTCAATCTCAGAAAAAGTTGATTAATTCATATCAGATGAGTTAAAGATAATGTATATGTAAGCATTTTCACCATTGACCTGCATCACTACTCTTGGAGATTGGAGAAACACTGATATTAATGCATTAAAGCAGAAAAAATACTACTACAAGTAATCATTTAAAGTAAAAAAAAAAAAAAAAAAAAAAAAAAAATAATAATAATAATAATAATAATAATAATAATTTAAATTTAAAAGGATCTAAAATGTACATTTTAATGGGTCTCACGAGTTTAAAACAAAAATAAACTAATAAATACAGTCAGTAGACAAAAATGATGAAGAAGAAAAGAATAATATCAGCTTAACTTTCATTTTGGTGATAACAATAAAACAACAAGTCACATGTAACAGAACATTGAGACATGTTATGTAGCAATGTAAACCAGGAAATAGACGGCGCCACATTCAACGTCAAGTACAGGGGGGGGGGGCAATACAGATAATATATCTTACTCACTTTAGTTGATGTCCTTTTTCCTCCCTTAAAGTGAACCGTTCCACATTGATGATATATCCCAGAGTTGTTTGTCTGCAGTTATTTGATGTTTACTGCTAGCGTAGTTTTAAGATGCTAACCAGTTTCCATATATGCTCACTTGTTGAACATTAGTTTTGTTTTTAATTACAAAAATAGTGTAGCTGGTTAAAATTAACATTTCATTACATTCTTCTTTCAAACGTACTGCTTTTTATACCTTTATTATTGAATTTCACCGGCGCATACTCGTGTACACTATGGGTGCAGTCCCGTTTTTCACCACACACATTACTAGGCTTTTAACCAAGGGGGCGCTGTTTCACCCAATTCATGAAACTCGAAAAACTGATTATTATGTCAAATGACTTATGTGTTATGTTGTATGCAATATTTCCTTTAAAGCAGCAAGATATAGATAGATAGATAGATAGATAGATAGATAGATAGATAGATAGATAGATAGATAGATAGATAGATAGATAGATAGATAGATAGATAGATAGATAGATAGATAGATAGATAGATAGATAGATAGATAGATAGATAGATAGATAGATAGATAGATAGATGGACAGACAGACAGACTAAGGATATAATTTATATCTGAGGCAGTTATTTATTTATTTATTTATTTATTTTTACATCTTTTATATTTATTTTTTACTATAATCTATCCATCTATCATCTGTGGTTCTTTCTCTGTTTGTGGTTGAGTCAGGACAGTAGATGAGTGTTCAGAGCAGTTATGTCTTTTACAGATGGACAGACACCTGTTGTACTGAGACAATGACCCTCAGTGAGCAGGTCAAAGGTCACAGGGATACACAAACACTGTCTTACTTTTGAAAAGAAGTAGAGCAGAGTTTTGTATTTGACTCATGTCAAAGGAAGAACCTTTTTCATTTAGGGGTATAGTTAATTGAAATATTGAATCAATTAATTAAAGGAACAAGCTAAATAATATAAAATATAACCATATTTAATTTAGCTAAGTGAATCCTGTGGTGTCAGTTGTAAGAAAAATGCATATACAGTATCACCATACAAAACTGAATATGTATAAATGGATACATTGAACACTTTGGATTCATTTTTGAGATTTTAATGAGTAATTGATCCATCAAAAGTATAACACACAGGATAAGAATGCCTTCGCATGCTGTTCTGCAGAGTGAAACCAAGTGTTTTTCATGACCTTACGACTTTCTTTGATCAGAGTTTGACGAGTGTTAAGAGGATGTAAGGACAGGATCAGACTTGTGCTGTGTTCTGGTAAATAAATTACTTAAACTAATGAGTCTCATTATGCTCTTAAATCTGTAGATGGGTTGTTTTTTGTACCTTATCACTGTGAAATGCACATCTTTATTCAGACAAACATCAGTCTAATGATGACAGATGTCACCATCAAGAATTTTTAATGTTTTAAGATTCAACAAGTTTATTCTCATATACACACACCAGTATTGAGCGATGAAATTCATACTTTGTCAGTACCTTTCACACAACTAACACGAACAGTTAAACTAAACTAAAATAAAGGGGAAAAAATCTGTATAGTTAAAACAATTAAAACTGAAATAAAACATACTTAAGGATATAATCTGTACACCAAGCAAGGAAAAATAAATAAGTGAAGTGAATACTGTGTGCAAAGATTAAGTGTATCAAAACAATTAAAGATTGATTAATTGTGCAAGACACAAAATACTGTCACAGTGATAAGACATTGAGTGCAAATATAATTATTGTTAAGCAAATATGCAAAAATATGTACAGATAGTTGCAGTTGCAGTCATTCCCCCCCTTAATCTTTCCTCACATTATTTATTTTCTTAATTAATTAATTTGACACATTTTGTCATATGAACATCCAAGCAACAAAAAAAGAAAAAAAGAACAAGTGATCATGCAGGACACAAATAAAAGGTGAATGATGACACCCGGAAGGTAAACTGATATAATGAACCATAAATCATGGCCTTAAATGCACTCAGACAGACAAGAACTGCAGTATCAGCAGTCTAAGTACTAGTACAGCATCTGGAAACTACATCCACTTCCACCTCTGACACAGCGTCCACTGTCCACCCCCTGCAGGCTGGGACACTGCAGGGTGGTGGACCTGGAGGGGACAGTGTGAAGTATGAAGACCTGAGGGAAGTGTCCAAGGGGGGTACTCCCACGGGGGACAAATGATCCTGCCATGTTACTGAATAGGGTGCTGTGACCTGGAAGTCTTGTTTTCTACATCAGACTCAATATGGTAGACCAATCTCTGTGCAGCGGCCATGGGAAACCAAAAGACAGGCGAAGTACGAGGGAAAGTCTGGGTGCTGCAACACAGAAAATAAATTAGATTCACTTTAATAAATTATATGGACACAATGTGCCATATAATTGAATACAATGTAAGAAGTAAGAAATATTAAAATTCCAAAAACAATTTAGGAATGATTATTGTCCTTTGGCTTAATTTACAAATTATATCATGTCACTAGTTTACATTTCACTAGAGGAGGTTCCACTTGTTTTCTCTTGATCCACCATCAAGAAAGATCCTGTCTGAATCAGCAGCCTTTAAAAAAGTATTAAAGAGCAATAGTGGAATTACTAGTCATTTTAAGTTTGTCTTTACAGCTAATAAGACCTAGAACTATTTTTGGGTTGACACTAAATTCTTCTCTTCATTTAACTTGTCCCAATAGATTTCCATTTATTCATAAAAACATTATCCTGGGAATTTAGCATTTTTCATTCCAAAGTAGGTATTTTTCTAAATTTAATTTGGTGATAATGTAGAGTGAATTAAAAGATTATTACAACGAAACACAGAAAACTGAAGAAAAAAAGGACTTTTTAGAAAATATGGCATTAACTGAACATACAATAAGTGTCTACAACCAGTGTCATTTGCTGAACTACCACTTCATCTACATGAGTTTTTATACTTAATCAGTGTTGCAGAAGATGATGGTGTTTCATGGTGTTCATTGTCATAAGTTTCAGATGCTACAACATAATTCATACTTTGAATAACTTGTTCAGTATTAATTGTTAGCCTTGTAAATACAAGCTGGACTGACTGTACATATCCTGACCAAGGAAAATAAATTTCTCACTTTATGCAGTAATCTATACCTGTCTTTTCTGCCTTGGCCCAACATTAACCCTAATAATATACATTATATCAACTAAACATGATTTAAAATTAATGTTTATTTGCAACACAGTACTGTATATAGTTGGCATCAGGTATATACATCAACAGTAAGGGTTTAAACTCACCATTTATACATGACGTGAACCTCGTCTACTACGATGCCCACCAAGTTCTTCTGGTAAACCTCGTAGGAAAGCATAGTTCTCCATTGATCCTTCAGCCACGATTCGGGGCTATCGAACACTAGCTACCAACATCCGTTGCAGATGTAGCTGTCATTTCTTCCTCCCAGTTCTATTACTGTCAGCACCAGTTTACCAACCTCTGTGACTTGGTCCTCTACCAACCCAACCAGGGGGGTACCACAATAACCATGGGCTTCTGCACTGGTACTATTGCTTTATCCACCAGTGGAGCCATCTAATAGATCAAACTCTTGCCAAACCCGGTTGGAAGAAGAGCGAAAACGTCATCTCCATTAACAAACACTTCTAAAGCCATCCTTTGTTCATCTTTTAAGGAATGAACATGCCGTAGACAAAACAGTGGAAATAGTCCAGTCTATATGGATCCTCGGATACCTAACACGCGCTGCCATTGTTGTGTATCTGAAAAGACTACACTGCTGTCGCTTCTGCTTTACATCACACCAGCCACAACGCTGCCTGGTAGTCCCACCCTGCCACACTAATTGGTTCCTTCATTTTGAAGTAAACCTGAACCTCATGGTACTCAGATGGATGTGTGAGCGTAGTGAAACGCAGCCAGGTTAGGTGCAACCAACCCTTGGAGGAAAAAATTGTCCGCAACTCTACAAGTCTCCGGGTGATCAACAAGAGACGGAACTCACTATTTGCATGCCAGTTCATGCATAGGTGTGGTTTGGGTTGTACATTGTCATGCACGAGAGCTGAGACTTGTGACGAGTATGTTTAAGCTTATGCTTCATCCTACTCCTTTTTGGACATGTCATTGTGTATTATTATTCTTATTATTATTGTTGTATTGATTATTGTTGTATTGATTATTGTTGCACTCTGCACATGTTCAAAATAAATCATTCAAATCAAATCGAATCAATCACGTTGTAATTAGTTAATCACTGATTATCTATTTCATGGTGTAGTTAAACCGAAAACACGTCGGGACTTTCTGGGCAGAGGCGGAGTGACCAACTGTGAGTACGTTCTAATAACATTCTAGTTGTCAACACATACGCTTGGTTTGGCTATATGCTAACGGATATCACTGTGCAGCTGTCATTTGCAGCGCAGACACGCGCATCACGCACACTCATACTGAATGACAGTCAGTACATCTGAGGGTCATGTGATTGTAATGGAGGATAGTCCATAAGATATGGAGCTGTTCAGATTTTCAGATATTGAGATATTCAGTTTGGAGCTTTAGACAATTTTAATTTAGAAATTTTAAAAAATCAGCTCAGTGAAGCATTTTAAGCAATGACACTTTTCAGTAAATTCTTTCTTGTAGAGCTGTGTTCAAAATTGTTGATTAATCATTTACAAATCAATATTGTCTGTATGGACAATGATTTAAAAAAAAAACAGTGAACATGTAAAACTGTGGTATTAAATGCAATGCAGTTGAAAATTTTGGGTGTACCTAACTTTTGTACTGTTGCACCTAAGAAAAAAGTTAGGCGCACCAGTGCAACCAGTCCAAAACGTTAGTCTAGAGCCCTGAACAAATTAATTTTGACAAAAAAAAAAGTCTCTCTTTGGTCTGTGGACCAAGTGATTAAATAAATTATTCAATGTTTTTGGTCACTGGTGGCTGTTTACATCATTGATGGTTTAGTACAAATTTGAGGGATTTGCATTTTAGGTAGCTCTATATTACTATACTATATTACACCACATGTTATAGGTAAATATTGCATTTTTTTTTTTTACTCAACTACATTTGACTGACATCTTTATTTCTTTTTCTGATTAGTTTTTCATCACATTTAAGACTTGGGCTTGGGGTGCTTGGTCTAAAACCCAGGTACCATTAGCCAAATGCACGGTACACCGACTTAAAAGTGACACCTAAACAGCTAAACCTTCCTGCAGAAAAGTGCTGAAGAAAATACAATGAACCAAGTCCGAAGTCGATCAAATTTAACAGTTACAATTCCACACTTTAATGATATTTAGGAAAACTGAATCATTATAACTTGGCTCTCATTCTAAACACACCTGAACATGCAGCCTGATTCTCCACGCCCACTCAGGTTACTGCCTGGGCCCGACAGCCCCACCCATCCCACAGCTCCCCGAGGTGCAGTGAACGTGAGCTTCAGCAGGTTTGATACTAAACCTGATACCGGCTGGTGGTCGTAACATCCAGTGTTTATATAAAACGACCAGCAGAGCCGAGGCTGCTAAAGACATCAGTCTCTCAGCTCAGACTAAAGCCGCACAAAGTCCACCTGTTCAAAGAAGACAGGATTTTCCCTCAAAAGCTGGCGGTTCCAGAGCGTGTACAATGTATGGAGGTGGATACCAGGTGTCCTGATTTGTCTTTTGTATATTGAGATTTCTTTCTGCTCTGTATGTCCAAATTTGTGAATTGTCAACTTACATAATGTAGTTAAGAGAAGATTTAAAGCAGGATGTTTAATATTAACCCATAAAGACACCAGGCTACTTTTGTGGCAGTTCCCTAATAAATTATTCTTCTCTACTTAAGTGATTTATCACCATTTCTTCCAATATTAAGCTTTGTATTTTGCATTCTTAAGTGAAAATCTGATATTTTCCAATATTTCATTTGTTCATCACAGTTTCAAACATGTGGCCCGGTGGCCAAATGCAGCCCACCAAAAGTTCCAATCATCTCCGTGGGATGAAGTAGTTTTACTGGTTTTCCTGGTGAATCAATTTTGTAGAATATAACAGTGTTTCCACATTGACTACAGAGCCTCATACTGTAGGAATAGGACAAAATGATAAACTGCCACCAATTATTTATATGTAGTGATATGACTAGTGAATAAAACATTGCATTAAACCTTTTAGATCAAGAGATGCTTTTGGTTGCTGGTGACTGTTTATGTCTTTAGGGTTACATTTTAATAAGAAAGCAAATACCATAAAATTGTATCAACATTTACCAGTGCAAAGGTTTGTATTTATTTAAAATTTTACAAGTGTGAAAGCTTCTCAGCTTCTGTTCCAGGTGTTTTAAATCACATTTATGCATGTGTTATTAATATTATTCAAGCGGCATCAATGTAGTTTTATTCACATGTGTGTCACTTGTCAGACATTATGTAATAGTGGGATGTTGATTAGATCTATGTACAATTCTGTTGTGGTAATATTCATTGAGTAAGACCTGAAGTTACTTCATACAGCCTAAGTTTTTGTTGCATTCTAGTGGAGAGACTGAATGATTAGAATATAAAGGTTGTAACCTTATAAAAACTATTTCAGTGATCATAGAACCAGAAGACCAACATTGACCCACACATTCTTAGCTACTACATGAGTCTGTGATAAATCATAACACACAATAGGGCAAATATATAGTTCTGCATTAATGTTTTATTTGGTTTAATCAAAGACGGTTCAAATAGACTGGATGGAATTAGTTCAGAAGGACAGAATGTCTACTTTGTTGTTTCTGTCTCCTCACTATCTTTCAAATACATCAATAACATTATGGTTCACATAGACATGTATGTAAATACTGGATCCATTTTTCTCTCAAAGACATCCCTTAAACATCCAGACATTAAAATGTTATTTGTTGGTCACAGAGAGGTAAGAAATCTGATATTTTTGTGAACCCTGTCTGAGAAATGTAATCTTGGGAAATGTGCCAATATAGGCAGAAAAATCAAATAAAGCTAATTTTCATGATAAAAGATTAGTTTTAATCATAATAGCACATTCTGGTATGCTTCGTATAACAAGTGGTACCCTGGCACAACAAACTCCATCCCTCACATACATTTCACCCATAAGGAAATGGGAAGATTTTAAAAATTCATTCAAAATCTGAACTTTGACCCAACTTTCCCAAAATGTAATGACTACTTTGGGTTATTGGCAATCAAAATTGTGTTTATAGATTGCAAAAAAACAATCAAACCAAACTAAAAGTAATATCCCTTTCCACCCCTACTGGGGGTGGGGTAACAAACCAATGCTAATTAATGGAGGGAAAAAAATCTCAGCAGTTCTGGCCACACCTATGATGAAGACAGGAATTGAAAGTATTGTTTCACATTGTTGGCAGTATATGAGCTATACAGAGGTGTACTAATACTTTCCCCCCATATACTATGTACAAGTGGAGTACTGCTGATCACAATGTGCAAAGGGAAGGTGATTCTGGCGTCTGAAAAGGCAAAAACTGTAGCAAAAACCCTGTGTTTTCCTTCAGCTTTCACAGCTTCTTCTTTTCTTTCATCATCCAGACCCCACATTGCTCCCACTCTCCTCTCTCCCACTCCCTCAGACAGCCTGGTGGGCCTGTTGCTGCTGTTCCTGGTTGGTTCAAGCCGGGACCCCCCACCCTGCCCTGGCTGAGTGCCGGGCTGCAGAGAGCACGACGGCGCCTCCACTACTTATAGGACGAAATTCACCGGGTTCACAGCATCGTCTGTGAGTGGAAAATGGGATTATATCCTGCGGTTAGTCTAAATCCACTGACCCAGGGAAAAGAAAAGCTCTCACTGTGGTTTTCTGAGGCTGATTACAGAACATTTAAGGTATTCGGCTGGCAAGAGAGCAGAGCAATGTGCACTGACTGCAGCAGGTGGAACTTTATGAGGCTGAAACTCAAACATTTTAATGATATAAACAGTTGAATGTATGAATGAAATTGGACCTTGTTTTGATAGAGACCTCAATAATAAAGCATGTTTGATCCGGTGAAAACACAGGCACCCTTTAATTAAACAATCTTAATTTGATATGCATTTGTTCACTGTGTTTTGGAGACATTTTGTACCTTTTCTAGACGAGGTGCTAATAGATAAAGACGCAGAGCTGCACAAAGCAAAGGACTGAACTACCAGAGCCAAGCATCTGCATCAAGTATGCTACTGTAGTCACTTAAAACCCTGATTATCTCTGCCCTTGATTGAAATAATCACTGTTTGAGTACTATTACAAGCCGTTTATCACTCTCTCAAAATGTCATATGTATATACCATTACCAGTAATATATCATTACTGGAAATTCATGTGCTCACTAGGTATTACTGGTGTTAACATGGACTACAGCATTTAAAAATATTACAATAAAATCATCAAACACAAGTACAATAAAATAAGAACCTAGATGGATAGTGATTAGTGATTTTTTCTGCTTGTTTTTTTTTTTTTTTTTTTGCTCTATAGTAGACATTACAACTAATACTCTACAGAAGTATTTGTAGGCTATTTTGTAAATAAATTATCTAAATATCAGACATTTGGCCCAAGAAAGTGGTATATATGTTTGAAAGGTTTACACTGTTTTATTATGATATAAGTCATAAAAATAATACATTTTATGTTGCTGAAAAGAATCAGAATATTGTCACACTACTCACTATACTATCAAATACACATTTTAAAGGGTGACAAAGTATGATTTACCAATAGTAGATACAATGCTATTGTTTTTAAGAAAATGTGATCACACTGGAAACATTTCATGTAGTTTACAAAATTCAAGGACAAGGTTAATTTATTGTCATTCATTCAATATAGCACATGAAGAACAAAATGTGGACTAAGCTTCCAATAATAAGATAAGAATAGGTATGAAAAAATTCCCTTGATATTCTTTACATATACAAGCAGTGCCAGTCTTGGATAGTTTGATGCAAAACATTACATATTAAAAATGTTACTTATTATAGCTTTAAATGACTTTACTATGTAATTAACTGAACACAGTGAGGGTGTAAAGCTACCTTTCATTTCTGACATTACGGAAAACACCTTGCAGTAGCAAGTGCAGATATTTGTGGTGTTTGCAGTCCCAGAGGGAATCAAACCCTCGACTTCTGCAGTCAGAGTGCCTTGCTACGCTTGTCGAGCTGCACAGGACACTTGATCCCAGTCATATCAGAGGGTTTAAATGGGTTTAAATGAGGGCTCTGGGGAGTGGTGAGTCGGGTGTGGGGGTGGCGGTGGGGGTAAGAGAGGAGGCGAATGGCTGCCACTGGGAACAGAAGAAGGGCATTCTGGGAACTGGTCATGCTGAGGCCTTCCTTATGGCTCTCTATGAGAAATGGAGAGAGTCTGATAGGAGCCAAATGGAGCTGACAGCCAACTGGCCTCACTTCCTCTGCCATCTACACACACACACTAAAATCCTCTCCACCTTCATACCATTCTTTTTTCCGTCTTCCATAATTTTGTTTTGGAAAAACACAAGCTCATGTTTCACCTCTCACAGAGCCACCAGCGCTCTCCAACTTTCATGTATCCGTCCTGCTCTGACCCAGCGCTACTTAAAGACCTTTGTTTGGCCGAGGGCAGATTTTGGCAGGCAGGCAGGTGCTGATATGGATAAAGTCCATAACGCACAGATGACTGTGTGCCAAGAGCCTAATGTCAGCCTTAAAAAGCCAATGGAACACAGGGTGTTTGAGTGCAGTTCTGGTGTGTCTCCTCAGAGGAGTAATGAGCTCATCGAGGGGGAAGTTTCCTCTGGACAACAGTCACAGGTTAAAATCACAATAACTGTGTTACACTTCCTGAGGGCTGTGAGCTAACCCTCTACAACTGTATCATCTGAGTGCTCAATGTGCAGGTCCTCAGTTATTTATGTGAATATGTCATATGTTTGTTGGTAAGGTTACACTATGCAAAAAGGATAGCATGTCAAAACAACCATATAATATGGAAATTATTTATAGAGCACATCATTTTGCTTGGATAGTGATATGTGGGCCTTACTTATATATATATATATATATATATATATATATATATATATATATATATATATATACACACATATATATATATATATATATATATATATATATATATATATATATATATATATATATACACACACACATATACTCATGACCTCCTACATGTTAAAGATCAGACATACAGTATTTGAATCACGAATTTGTTATTTACGTGATCACTATCCACCATCTATTATCAGTAATACCAAACCAAAGTAAAGTCTGTGGAACCTTTGATAATGAATGCCATGTTTGCAAGGTATAGTACAGTAATCTTCACTTTTATATTATACAATATATGTATAATACACAGAAACAACATATGTGTGTGTGTGTGTGTGTGTGTGTGTGTGTGTGTGTGTGTGTGTGTGTGTGTGTGTGTGTGTGTGTATGTGTGTGTGTGTCTGTGTGTTTGGGGGGGGGTATTTAACTGAGCCACTTCAAGTACAACTCTCTTGGTTATTACACATGTGTGATACTTTCTTCTAATACTTGCAGATATTTTTTAACTTTGTCATTGTTGTTACAGGAAACTAAACATTGACACATTTTATTCTTCTCATTAAAATGTCAACAAATGAAGTCCGGAGAAATATGATGAGTTTTCCAGGGGGCGGTCCACCTGGTCTGTGCTGTAGCCTCAATGTGTCCATGACATGACAGTACACATGGACTGACTTCCTGTGTGGAAATGTAAAGGCAGTTTACAAACAGAATGTGAGAACAAAAGAAACATGGCTTCATTTCTTAACATGGGACAAAGTTATATAACATAAAAAAATTGCCAGTGTTGATTTTAATTGCTTACAAAACCACATTATAGTTCAGTAAACACTTTTATTCTGACAGTCATTCTAAACTCTTTCCACATTTTTACAATCACTTCATTTCTCTTCTAAATTCCTGCTCATGTTCTCTGGCTGCTGGTTTATTTGCTGTTAACAGCAGTTTGTGTCTCCGTTCTTAAACCTCAGGATGTAAAATTCATCATGGTGCACATGCTGAAACTTGATCTCTGCTCATTTCTGGGGCCTCCCTCGTCCTCGCTGCCTGGCGTTTATGGCGAGCGTGCTACGGTTACAGCGCCCAGGCCGAAGCTAGACAGATCTTTACAGCCAATGGGCTGAGCATTCCTCTGCTTTTGTCACAGCTACGCTCCGTGCTGACAGAGGAAACACAAGAAGAAGAAGAAGAAGAAGAAGGCAGGAAGCTGGAGGATGATGGGAGCTGGATCAGACTCGGGTTCAGTTTCCATGACGGAGGAAATTCTTCAGCCATGTAAAAGATTATAAACAGCTCTGCTGAGTCGCATTTCCACCTCAGTGAGTGATGAGAGGAACACATCAAGCAGCAGGCGACCTTCTTCATTTTTAACATTTTTAACTGCTTACATTACTTTTGGAAGATGTGGTGTCTTCATTCAATATATGGCAGTAGAGAAGGAAAGTGTGGGAGAATGACGTGCAAAAGGGAGACTGGAGTTTATGTTCTGCATCCTTAACCAGACCACAGACAAAGGTCAAATGTACATGTAGAAGTGCATTTATTGCTGTTACAGATACAATTTTGAGGTATATGGACTTAGTGTTATTAGTTTCATCATCGTCATCATCATCATCATCATCATCGTCATCATCACCATCATCATCGTCACCATCATCATCATCATCGTCATCATCATCATCATCATCATCATCATCATCATCGTCATCATCATCGTCATCATCATCATCATCATCATCATCATCATCATCATCATCATCATCATCATCATCATCATCATCATCATCATCATCATCATCGTCATCGTCATTAGTTGCACTAATGTTTATATTCTATTCCCCTTCAGACTTCCACTAAACTATATTTCATATTCAATACATGTTGCTTTATCGATTATAACCATTGGTGCAATAGATAATAGAACAAACATTTCTAATACATCACATTGTTGAAAATAAAACTGGTGCTTTCCAAGTTTGTTGTCTGTGGTGTGTTGACAGTTCAGATGTTTAAAGAAACACTCCTAACAAACTTGTATAACATGGTGAAAGGGAATTTTTCAACCTCTCCAATGATCTATAAATATTAATTATTCCACTATTTTACAGCAAAATTGTAGGTGTGACATGTCTAATAACACATCTTTACAAGTAAAATGCTTCCAGAATAAAACTAATGGAATTAATGTTACTGATATAGAAAACTTAAATCTTAAATGACGTTTGACTGAAGTTTCCAAGATAAGTCTTGGGTGAAAATGTAGAATTTTAAAATGAACAAGAGAATAGGTTTGTACATAACAGACATGTACATAAACCACTATATATGTGGGATAACACACCATCATATATATATATATATATATATATATATATATATATATATATATTAAAAACACGAGCTATTCGATTCAGCTCTTTTGTAATTTGTTTTCTGATGCATTAATTAATGTATGTCAGATTTACTGCAGCACATTTAATGTCTGAAGCAGATACTTAAAAAAAAATTGTCGAGCAGTGTAATAAACAAAGTGTACTTAGCGTTAGTCAGGGTGCTGGTGTGGTCCCTGTACACCACCCTGCAGGACGCCACCAGACCTCAGCTTAGATCACAGCAGCTCTGTGTTTTCCTTCAGCCCTGGCTGTGTCCTCCTGGATGTCCAACTGAGCTCCTGGAGTGAACACACAGTGACAAGCAGTTCGGCGGCTCTGATGGAAATGGCAGCTGAAAACAACCTAAACACTGGGAGACACAGGGTCAGACCTGCAGAGTCCCAGGGTCCTAACGATGGCTCTGAGGTGTCCCGTCCCCTCTGTCTTGGTGGTCCACAAACTTTGTTACATTCTTGTTCTGTACAAATGGTGAAGTATCTGTCGAAAATCAACACCTCTGCTGGACCATTTGATGAAATAAGCGTTGACATTCTGAAATGTGTTTTCCCCAAGAAAACGGTTTGAGACAGAAATTAGTAGCAGATGGATATAAAACCCACTTTATATAGTTTAACCCTTGAAGATCCAAATCATCTATTGATCTAAACCAGGGGTCTTAAACATGCGGCCCGCCAATGGTTCCAATGGTTCCAATGGTTCCTATGGGATGAAGAGTATAATAATAACCTATTAAATGACTCCATATTTTCGTCTCATTTTCTTCGCCTATAAATGATGTCAACTTCAAACTATCATGTAACAAGAAAATGTGAATAACCTATACTGATGTGAACAACCTAAAATGTCTAAAGAAAATTACACATGTTGAACAATTTTCTGCTTCTTTTACTAAGTGTAAAGTGTCTTTGTCGACCTGATCCATAAAACACATGGACAAAAAAAACATAAGTTGAGGCAGAATATTGTCAAAATTGCCCATATTTTACTTGTTTTGCATTTGGATAATTTCCTAAAGTATTTTCATAATTTAATGGGTGTTTTTTGCACTAAAACAATGACAAAAATGTGGAGTTATCATTATTTCTATGTTATTATGTTTTCATTTTACTGATCTTGGCCCATTGGAGATCAAATCAGGCTGAATGTGGACCCTGAAGAAAATGGGTTTGAGACCCCTGATCTAAACTATTCTAATGTGATCTAAACTGTATACTGTACACAGTTTGTCATCTTTTCATGGTCATCATATATGATGCATTTGAATCTTCAGAGGCTCCGTAGGAAACATGGGAACACTGTCATCTTCTACTACATTGATTCCCCACTAAAAACCATGGAGTTGGATCAATGACAGTGATGGAGACTGTTGGTTTTATCTTCAGTTATTGATATATTTTTCTTAAGTTTTCGCCATTTCAGAATCAACTTTAACCTGAGCTATTATGAACATCTACATCAGGGGTGTCAAACTCGTTTTAGTTCAGGGGCCACATTAAACCAAATCTGATCTGAATTGGGCCGAACCACTAAAATAATAATATAAAATATAAATAATGTCAACTCCTTTAAAGCAATGTGAATAACATGAATACATTGACACTTCTTCAGAAAACTAAATGCAATTTTAACAAGATTATGTCTCAGTTTATCATTTACACATCAATTACAATGTACAGATTATTTATTAGTGGATCTATGAATACATAAAACATTTAATAACAGCCAGAATATTGTTAAACTTACACTTCATTTTAAAATGTTCGTATTTGTTCAAGTTATTTTGTTAAAAAATAGTTTGTTTTTTGTAAATACAGTAAAATGACAAAAATGTTTAAATTAACAAAGAGCAAAATGTGGAGTTGTGAGTATTTATAGATTATTATTATGATAGTATTTGACTGATCTGACCTATTTTGATCTGTATGTGGAACCTGAAATTAAATTCTCGGTATATTCACTGTCACTGTTTCACAAAGTTATCCCAGGGGCTGGACTGGACCCTTTCGGGGGGCCGGATTTGGCCCCCAGGCCACATGTTTGACACCCCTGATCTATATCATCAGTTAATTAAAAGTAGGAAAATACACATTTTACACTGAAAAAAGGTTGAATATAGAGAAAAATGTATTTAGGAACTGTCACAAAAGTAGCACTGGGTTTTCATGGGTGAAAATCCCTTCTTTATTTTGACAGATGTTTTTTTTTTTTTCCTCACATTCTTGATGCAATTTATTTTTGGGGAATTTTAAAACAATTCTTGACAAAAACCCCAAATGACACCAACCTGACTAGTGTTGGTTGTTCCTTCTTTAAAATATATATATTGAGACTGAATAGAAAGCTAAATAATAGACTTGGGTAACAGCAATTTTTATTACAGGTAAACATCAACATTATATGTTTTATTAAGTCATCGCTCTAACATACTAACACACACTCCAGCTTGATACAGAATGTAGCTTCTGATCCAACCCATCCAGAATTGGTGTTTCTAGAAGAGAAGACATGATAATATTAAAAGTCACTGTTGTAAAAATGGATCAATAAGTCATTGCTGTAATTTTTAATTTTTTTTTTTTGCTCTAGCAGATTGTTGTAAACAGATTAGTTGTTTAAAATTGCAGATAAATCAGAGTCACACTTGAATAAATAATATTTAAGTTTAGGAGGAATGTTTATTGTTATAGTTATGTATAGATTTTATATTCAGGTTTATTCAAAAACAATGCAATATTTTAAAAAGGAAAAGTAATAGAAAACTCCAGCCAAGTCACAAGTATTCTACGTACAGTCAATGTCTACTTACAAATGTGATCACAGACAGCATCAATCCCATAAAACAATTTTTTTTTTTTTACTGATTTCATGATGCATTGCTTCAGTTCTCAAGCATCATCATTGAATGAGTCAATGACCATTTGGTTAACCTCAATGACCTTAGACGTCAGTTAACAACAGCGATCATGATAGGCTGATTCTCTTATGGCACTGGTGTTGTCTGTGCTGCAGGTGGTTGATGCATTGAACACTTAGAAAGGAAATAAAAGTTGATTGTGAGTAGAATATGTGTAACTTGGATGGAGTTTTCTATTGCTTTTCCATATTAAAATATTGTGTAATGAAATTTGTTTATTCTTTTTTAACAACCCTGGATGCAGTGTTCTATCTTAGGGTCCAATATTTCACATATCCATCCATCCTACTCCACTCTCTCTGTTGACATTATAATTTGATATTTGTTTGAAAATGGAAGTTAAAATCTGGAGAATTTGCAGAATAGATGACAAATAGATGACAAAAAAATACAACAAACAAACAAAAAAAAATCCCAGCTAGCATGTCCACGTAGGCCCCAGAACTGTCACATTTGGGTTGTATATTAGAGTTCCATGGAGACCCCACATGTTTGCCCAAATCAAGAATCAGAATCACACATCTGAATATTTCATATTATTTATTTTTCACATGATATTTATCTTTCATGTCATTTGCATTACTTCTCATTACTTCTTCTTTTACTACTTAATTTCTATGTTTTATGAATATCGTAGTTTAATACTTTTTATTTTTAAGGTAAATAATTGTTCCTTTTACTGGTATTTGTTGTTGTTTTACTAACCTTAGTTGTCTGTTTGTAATTTCTTGCACTGAACCCGAAAGCTCTACCTCAGTTTTGTTGTACTTTGTACAATGACAATAAACATATTCTGATTCTGATATGGGCAAATGCATGTGGTGTCACCATGAAATGAATGAAATGAAGTGAAGTGAAATGAAGAACAGTGTTTAACCTGCTCAGAGTTTGACTGGGGTTATTTCTGCTGCTTCTGAATTACTGTGATTAGGAGCTTTGAACCTCCCAGACTGTTTTCTTGTTTGTCTCAGTGGTCATTTCCATCCAAAGCAACCTGTTATCATTAATGAACCCAGACTGATGCAAAAACATTATTATTTTAGTGTATATCAATGTAAAAAGTTAGTTGAGGGGTGATCATTTTCTATTTGTCACCTGGAAATTACTAGTGTATTATATATATATATATATATATATATATATATATATATATATATATATATATATATATATATATATATATATATATATATATATGTATATATTATTGCCTAACCCTATTTATAATATAATGCTTCCACAGGAAACCAAGCAAACAAAAATTCCAGTGTCATCTTTACTCAAGATACAACAGAAAAGAATATATAAAAAAGAAATAATTCCAAGTCACTCTCTTATATCCCTTCATCAGGGAGTCAGCAAAGAAAAGAATAGAAAAGAGATAGAAAAGAATATATATTTAATCTGATGCAGGTAAATCATAGTAAATTTGACAGTAAGTGAAGGTAAAAGCAGACCTTCCTTTACTGTGCCTGCAGTGGATGAATGAACTATTGTTGCTTCTCACAGTTATCATATGTGATCTCAGGTTAAAACATCTTGGCCAGGTCTCTGTTTTCATTCCGTAAAAACTATTTCTGTCCCTTTTCATCAGAGCATCAGGCTGCAGGAGTGTGACTCTCACATCTTCCTCGTCTCTGTGACGTCTGGCTTTTCACCCTGCCCCGTGGTGTGTGGATGTTTACACATTTGTCGCCTTCTTTTCTTCTACAACTCTACAAAACCTTTGGTGGTGACCGGAGCTAAAAGGTGAACATGGATTTAGTGTTTAAAGCATGAAGAGCAGCAGCAGCAGCAGCAGCAGCTCTGAGTGTGTTGACTCAGACTGGAGAGGCTCCTCAGGCCTCAGGTTAAAGGGTGAAAGACCACACAGAGAGGCTTCCACTTCATGACCACACACACACACACACACACACACAGGCACGCACACACATACACGCACACGCACACACACTCACAGACACACAGGCACGCACACACATACACGCACGCACACACACACACGCACACACACTCACAGACACACACACACACACACACACACACACACACACACACACACACAGACATAACAACGCTCACAAACACACTGTAATCTGAGTCTCATTAGTCTGTGAGGTATTACTGTGATCTGCTCTTTGCTCATCACAACACTAGCTGCTGTTTAACACACAACAAGATAAGTGTGTTTACAGCTACCTCTGCGTTACACACACACACACACACACACACGTACTCAAACACACATATACAAATATATACACATATGGACATATACACATGCACACTAGGGTTGGGATTTTAGTTGCAAAGCTGATACGATACGCTTGTCGACACAGCCTCTACGATCTGATACATTAAAGATATACAAGTGGCACAATGCAATACGATTCACATCCAATTCATGATACAAAGTGATAAAGTGCATTCTGTTTCAACATATTCATTCTATTAAAAATATGCAGCGCAATTAAGCTGGAATTCAAACACCATGAAAGTGTCTTTAGTTCAGTTTCAGATCTTGTGCCTCACATGTAGTCTGTGAAAAAGTTAGGACTGTGATTACGAACTCATTTCTCTGCATGTTTCTAACCAGAGGTGTAAAGTAACTAATTAAAAGTACTTCATTACTGTACTTAAGTAGATTTTTTAGGTATCTGTGCTTTATTTGAGTATTTATTTTTCTGGCAACGTTTTACTTTTACTCCCTACATTTTTGTACAAATATCTGTACTTTGTACTCATTACATTCTCAGAATAGACTCATTACTTTTACAACTAAATAGATGTGACAGTACGAAAAATAAGTCGCTGTGACTTTATATACAATAGTTATATAACTATTATATCACAATTTTGACTTTTTCTCTTAAAATTATGCATTTTTATCTCACATTTATAACTTTTTTTTTCAAATCTCGTGACTTTTTAGCTCAATTGTGACTTTTCTTTCCCCATTTTTTGTAAATTTCCTGCCCATATCTACAAAACTGAGTAACTGTGACTTGATCAAACGAATTATCTACACAGTAACTCACTTTTAAAGGCTTTATTTTCGATACTTTTGAAACTGTTCAGATTTTTTTTTTAATTTTCTAAAGTATTATTGCATTCATGACAAACAAGCAGTTTTACTTTTTTACTTTTGTGCTTTATTACAATTGAGAAGTTGTACTTTTTTACTTTTACTTAAGTAGAAGAGTTGAATCAGTACTTCTTTTTTCACACAAGTAGCTGTACTTCTACTAAGTACAGAATGTGAGTACTTTAAACACCTCTGTTTCTAACACTCAGCATGTGTTCAGCTGAGGCCAAGGATGCTGGATGCTCAAAGACTACTGACCAGGTGATGAACAGATAGGTGAGGGGCGGAGCATCAGACAAAACACAGAATGACGACATAAACATTATTTAGAGGCTACTAACACTAGACTTTCTACTACTGTCAGTGATATCAGTCACTTAGAGAAATTCAAATTATTGCCTTAGTCCAACTATTATCAAAGTTTTAAAAGCTATATATATATATATATATATATATATATATATATATATATATATATATATATATATATATATATATATATATATACATCTTAGTCGGACTAACCAAGTCAGATAATACGATTCTAATCGAGCATGTAAAAACCACCCAACCTTAGCTCAACTACTGACTGGTCTGGACACGCCCTCGCGTCCAGAAGTGACCAGAGTCACCATGACAACATGCACGTTACATGTGATAAATCAGAGTGAACAGTTCATATGAGATATACCGAGCATCAACTGGAAGAAGGCTCAGCTGTTACCTCACAAATATTGTATCACTAGTAAACTAGCCCGCCTATATTGGCTAAAAATATTTTTGCCTGAATCGTTATGAATTCATATCATAGTCGGGCTTTCCAGGCTATTTGAAACCTAAACAATACTTCTAATTATACTTCAATGCACCTGAGAAAAATATGGAACATTTACAAACAAACGCACAAACAATAAGACTTAGGCAGTCAATTTTGTGAAAATAAAACTTGTGTCATTCCTAAAACATTTGTCCATGGCTGTATATAAATGCTTTTTTTAAAATTGATTTATTTTTACAAATATTAGTCATAGTGCATTTACAGAAACAGTAATGATGGACTTTGAGTTTTTGGGTTTAGAGGAGTGAGGATGTAAGACACACCCTACAGACGTCCACACTGATACAAGTATACACACATGGACTCACACATACCTCCACTAAGTTCACGCAGTCCTGTAAGTCAATCTTGTAATGTTAGAAAAGCTGATGGTGAAGGATATGCCCATTTTTATGGATCTGCTCCAAAATGTTATAGGTTCGTCCTCAACTCGTACCTCCCATTAAGTGTCCTGAAAAATCAATCAACGTACTAGTTTTGTGTAATCCTGTTGATAGACAAACCAACAGGCGTGGCTGACAACACTTCCTCCTTATTTCCCCTGCTGTATGGCGAAGAAGTCACATTTACAACCACACATAAAGGACATGACAACACATAGCCTGAACACACACACACACACACACACACACACACACACACACAAACACATATATACACACCATGCCCACTGTTGAGGGCATGGTGTGTGTCTTTCTTAAAGCATCTTTGGTTTCACTCTGAGAGCTCATAGAATTACACACCGGTCTTTAAATGGCCCAAACACATAGTCTGCCAAAAACACTGTGTTATCCAGCAATCCCACAATCCCCTGCTGTCACTGCTTTGAGCTCACATGTTTTATCTTTGCAATGATGCCAGATTTCACACAAACATTTACCTTGAGTGTAATCTGTGCAAATGTGTTTATACGTTGTGTTACTTTTGAGTTATTTTCAGTTGTAAATCTACATGTGCTGTCCTTATGTTTCCTTTTCTACACTCTTATAGAAACCAGTATTGTTTCTTATGTAATGGCTTTAACAAAAAAAACTGGTCAAATTACAATTATGCTGTTTCTTCATAAGCTAATGTTCAGGGCATTTCCTATTTTCCACTTGAATTGTATCTATAGTAATGAAAGTGTCATGTCTTACAGATAATGAAACTAGGATTTTCTGACAATGTTCAAGCTTCAGTGGAAGAAATATAATCTTTTCTTGGCTGTCAGTGGAGAAGCAGTGGGTTTTTGAGCGATGATGCCCACGCAGATCATGTCCACGAATGATATCTGCGTCATCGTCACTATTCTTACAATGTGCAGAAACAGGAGACATTAACATGTGCAGGGCTGAAGTTCAAGATGGTCATCAAATATGACCTGTTAAAACCTGCTCCTTGAATGAAACTAAATCTATTATATGAACTCTCCAAACCATTGATCTACAGAGCAGTAGTAGTAGAGACTAGAATGTCCAGTTAGACAGAAAACTCCATTCAAAAACTAGCTTATTTTTTCTTGAATGAATTGAATAACAACATCAATAATAATATAATAATAATATAAATCATCCACTTTTCATTTTTGATGCAATACCAATGTTCTTTCTTAGCTTTTTAAAGAGGCCCAACATAATATGCATGAAATATCTGAAGGTTTATAGACTATATATAGGACAATGCATATGTATTTCTGCAGTATAATTAGCCAGAAGAGATTAGATGGAAGTAAGAAAAAATGCTTGGACACATGGAATAATAATAAAGAGAAGCTACCATATAATAAAATATGTGAATATGCTGTGTGCAAATATGTAAAAGAAACATAATTTCACCCGTAGATTCTGGATATTAAATAATACCTCAGACATTATTTCAGGTAAATGTGCTGGTGTGAGTATGTACGGTACTTGTGTTCCTTTTCTTCAGTGTTTTTATTTTTACTTTGTTTCTGTTATTCCACCCTGTTTTGAGCCTAAAACACAAAGAGAGGCTTTTATGAAATAAAGCACTCAGAATGTACATCAATAAGAGATTTAGGATGTGAACCCTGAACTGTGAACCAGAACAGACTGAACTGCAAATATTAGATGTTTGGCTCTGTAGTTTTTATTTTAGGGTTCTGTATTTTCTAAATCCAGCTGCTTTTAGGCACCTGGTTGAACTCCAAAAAACAGTTATACAGTCAAAACTAATTTAAAATACAGTTGAAAATAAAAGTAAAATCATTACAACACTACAAAAATTTCTAAAAAAAAAAAAAAATACAAGGAAATAGTGTTTTTTTTAAAAAAAAATCTAAACTATCTATTTTATAGTGAGACTGACTCATTGCGCTGTGTTTTGCCCCTCCATTCCACAGATAGTAGGTGTGTGTGTGTGTGTGTGTGTGTGTGTGTCAAGGTCAAAGCCGACAATTGTAAATATTGAACTTAAACAGTATTCTTTACTGAACCCACTTTATCCTCACTAGGGTCATGGGGGGGTCACTTGGGGCCTAATCCAGCTACAATGGGTGAAGGTGGGGTACACCATATATGAGTCTCCAGTTCATCTCAGAGCTGAACATATATAGACAAACAATCACTCTCACATTCACACCTATGGACAATTTAGATTAACCAGTTAACCTATCAGTGCATGTGTTTGGATGGTGGGAAGAAACCAGAGTACCTGGAGAAAACCCACGCAGACACGGGGAGAACATGCAAACTCCACACAGAAAGGTTTGGTGTGGGAATCGAACCAGAGACCTTTTTGCTTTGAGGCACAAGTCCTAACCACTGCACCACTGTGCCGCCCAACTTAAACAGTATTTCCAATGACAAACCTTCATCTGTGAGGAAAGCAGACAACTATTGAGGAGAGTTCAATATGGGTCCACTTTCCCAAACCCACACCTGCCGATACATGCGTAGACCCGCACTCCAAGTGGAATAAAAATAAAAATAAAACGCCTACAAACAGGGCTTTTCTTCCATCTTGGTGGTCTTCCCCATAGACATTGAACTCCTCATGTGTGTGAAGAATGTGTTTCTTCCATCGCTTGAAATAGTCTTGTTTCTAACCTTCCTTTCCTCTGAGCATCGTCATTCATCATTGTTTAATTTCTGCCACATAACACTGTGGCATCCATTTACCCTCCATCCCTCACTGGACCACACCGGGCTATATTTGTCTCTTTAATGAGGAAGGAGGCATACCA
>CM035788.1:27693867-27838867 GCA_020466265.1 Siphamia tubifer | reverse complement strand
TACAAATGTTTTCTGAGACGAACAAAAGCAAAATCCATACACTACAAAAGTCTAATGCTTACCAAGTGTATTTATCTCATTTTTAGTCCAAATAGCTCAGAATCACCTAAAGAGCAACTTTTCAGGGGGAAATAAATAATTTATTTTTAGACAATATATTTGTAAAATCTGATTTTTAAGAAATCTGTTTTGTTCGATTCTTGTTCCATTAGCATTTTTTTTTTACTTAAAATAATTAAGAAAAAACAAATGGCAATGGAACAAGTGAAAATTATCTTGATAAGATTCATTAAAACTTTGAAATAACAATTTACTCACATATTTCAACTTGCTGCTACTGCAAAAATAAAAACACCATATCAAACATTTTATATAATTAATTTAAGTTTAATCTATTTAAATTATCAATATTTTGTGTTTATTCATCCTAAAGCATGTTGTTGGTATTTGTTGTGTGGTCCTATGCTGTTTATATTTGTGCTTTTGTTTGAACAGATAAACCGTCAATTAATCAGAATCTCCTTAGATTTTCCCAATAACAACATGCAAATGATGACTGGATCTGAAGGGATGTCTGAAAATACATATTAACAGGTAAATCTCAAATTGAATCAGTGTATATAGCAATTAAGAATTTTCTAAAGTCATGACATTTTCAGAAGCGCCCAGAATGAATGTCAACTATTGATCCTCTGAGAATGTGAAAAAAATATATAGTGATCCCTTATCACATGGATTAAGTTCTAAAAATAAACTGCAGTAATAATAATATAATAATGGATTAGATTTCTATAGCGCTTTTCAAGGCACCCAAAGCACTTTACATTATGGATCCATTATTCATTCACTCTCACATGCTCCCTCTGGTGGTGGTAAACTACATATATAGTCACAGTTGCCCTCGGGCAGACTGACAGAAGCGTGGCTGCCATTTTGCGCCTACTGCCCCTCTAACCACCACCAAACATTCATACGCATTCATACACCAGTGTGAGTGACACTGGAGGCAAGGAGGGTAAAGTGTCTTGCCCAAGGACACAACAGAGTGACTAGGCCAGAACGGGAATCAAACCGCCAACCCTTCAGTCAATGGACGACCCGTTCTCCCAACTGAGCTATGGCCGTCCCCAATAGGTGAAATCCACAAATTACCATTTCCATTACAGGATAGTACTGACTTTATGGTACCTGGTCGTCATAGCAGCGGGGCTGTGTGTTACTTCCAATTTTTGATAAAGTCGCTTGTTACGTGTTGTCTCATCAGAATTTTTACACCGGCCACCACTGCCTGAATCTCCTGGATCGACCATGGTGAAGTATTATGGGCTGTCATCATGTGAATTAATGCACTGATAACTGTCAACTTCCACATTTGTATTTTGTAAAGCAGCAGGTCACAGAGACAACTGTCTGATCAATAATCAGTGTCTGCAGGGTTTATATGTCACTTTTTAGTATCGCTTGGAACCTGGGTGCTGCTCCACCAGGATCAATCATGCTGTAGAACATGATGCATGTTCATACACTAAAGAAAAGAGAAATGAAAGCATCCAAAATTACTAAAAAAAAAAAATCCATGAAACAGTGAGGTCACAAAAGGTGAACCATGTTACAGTGAGGGACAACTTTATATCTATCACATCTTTGATAAAAAAAATATAAAATTAATTCCGCCAAAGGAGGTTATGTTTTTGCCAGAGTCTGTTTGTCTGTGTGTTGCCAAGATAACTGAAAAAGTGATGGATGGATCTTGATGGAAATTTCATGATGTGTTGGAAGTGTCACAAGGAACAATTAGATTAATTAGATGAATACATTTTGGTGATGATCCGGAAGAGATCCTGGATTCTGGGTCGCTTTGGAATGTATTCTCCATTTACCACAATGTAAAATTTCAAAATGATCCAGAATCCAGGATCTCTTCCGGATCATCACCGATATCTAATCATTTGATCCTTGTCACACCCCCAACACGTCATGAAATTTTCATCAAGATCTGTCCATAACTTTTTGAGTTATCTTGCTAAAAACGAAAGAGACAAACAGACTCCGGGAAAAACATAAGCTTCTTGGTGGACCTCTCTTGGTGGTCTGCAAGGCGGAGGTTTGCGCTCTCAGAATGCTTTTCTAGTTTGTATTGAAATGAAGTGTTTTACCCCTTTATAGGACACTCATAAAAATACTCTGGGGAAAAAAAACCCACCCTCAGTGTGTTATTGGAGGATATAAGACATCCTTACTTGTGAATTTTTTCCAAATTTTTTGTTGTGATGTAGAAAATCCATGTCAGTGAAGTAACCATATTTGGTTCCTTACTTGTATGTGGGGGGAAAAAAAACAACGAAACAAACAGAAAAACAAGGTGTGCCAGGTTCAACAAACCCTACCTCTGCAAAGATTTTACCAGATTTGCTCCATTTCTAATCATTGTGAGAACACATTTTTGGTGATTGTGACCTTAACCTTTGACCTACATTCACCAAGATTTAAGAGGATCTATTCTGGACCACCTTTGTTGTAGTCCTGAAAATTTCATGGAAATTGGCAAAGAAGTTTTTGCATAAAACTAGTGACAGACAGACAGACAGACGTACGAACAAACAAAAAAACCCATTAACCCTCTCTCCTATGGGGGGCAGGGAAAATACATGTAGTAAATATAAAAAACAAACAAAAAAGAAACAAGAACAACATGTATTTTAGAAACCCCCCCCCCCAAAAAAAACCACTAGACCACACTGTCCTCCTGGAACTGTTGAGGTCACTGCCTTGTAATGTATTTGGAAATGATAAAAATAAATTAAAAAGTCACTTGGCTGATTAATGCATGTTTCCATTGTATATGTAAATGTACGACCCCTCCTGTCTAATAAATATTGTCTTTATTGCCAATTTTCCTGCTCTGGATCTTGAAACACTTCAGATAGTGAACTGTATGTGACTTGTTTATCTTTATGGGTGAAGTCGATGTGTGGCAGCATCCGAACTTTTCCATTCACCTACCTGGTCCACTGCCTCCTGCAGTGTGGCTATAATCTGTTACTGAGAGCCCCAGCCTGGTGATTACTGAAGTGTCTGAGGGTCAAGGGGGTCATGTCAAGGATACAAGTCCTGGTGACCTGGAGGGGGGGCTTTTCTTCTATACCAGCTGACCCTTGGGGAGCAGCCAGCCCCTCCCGTCACTCATCCTTATGATTTGAAACAGGAGAGGATGAACAAGAGAGTCAACTCAGAACAAGAAAGGGAAAAATGGTCATCACATTGTCTGATTAGGAACAGAAACATGGTAGTGTGGTTCTAACAAGGACTGGATAACCTGAGTTCAGTATCACAATGTTGTGCAAAGATTTTATTTATTTGCTTGGATCTTCATTAGCTGCGAGTGAACCAGTTGTTAGAATTCCCTAACAGGCTTTAAATACTGGGATATACAACACAGTATAAACTAAAGATAGATACAGGTGATTTCTCTACTAATTCATTTATCTGAAAAGACACTACTATTTTTAAATAAATACACCTCCTCCTACTCACTGATACCTCGTCTACCTAGGGATTTATTTTGAGTCTTTCAAAAATGTCATAAAGAAAAAAGAAAGCAAAAAAAAAAGGATGGAGGAATAATAAAAGATAGTCCAAACCAGGACCTTTCCAGCTTTAGCAGAATGGAGAGAGCTGAAAGAAAAAGCATCAGAATGCTGCTGTTTGACTTATACTGTAAGTATTGGAGAGATTAATTATTTATACTCTCTGTATTTCAGTGGATGTGGGATCTTGATGATACGATTGGTTATTTACTCATTAACAAACTCCTTTTATGAACGATGCCTGCATACTTGCTACACAGTAAATTTTGCAGTGTTAAATCAACACTTAGAGAGTTTATTTAACTTCTTCTAGAGTGTATTTGGTCCCATTGTCTCCAAATTAACACTGCAAAATCTACAGTGTACTGTAAGTAGTGGATATGTTCACATACTAGTAATCACAGTTTGTGTCACATATGAATGTTTGTTTAGTTTACTAGATCACCCTTTGTCTGCCTCAGGAGTGCACTTTTATTATGAGTCACATGATTTTCTCATTTGGATGTATGTACTATATTTTCTGGACTATAAGGTATACCTGACTATAAGCCGCACCCACCCTGTCTCTAGCTTCTCACCATATATTCAGTGATGCTAAGCTAACATGCAGCAGTGTATGTCGAACTAGTGTATGAAATGTAAATTAACGGTCAGAGTTTGAGCTGTGGGTTCAGTGTCAGAAAAAAATAGCAGCTTATATCTGAAAAATATGATAGTTTAATACATGACCCATGTCTAATTGGTTTTGTCTGAATAGAAACTAGCATAACAACTAGCCCTGATGTTGGATCTTAGTTATGATACATGTCTCTTATACAGGTGAAGGTCAAGAATCTACATGTGTGTTCTTGTTATAAATGTTAGTCCCTGGATCACTAATGCTAATCACTAACAGGGTCAGGACTGATAACAGATAGGAGTTGCTGTTAGTTGATGGATATTAGCATGCTAATTGCTAATGGAAACAAAACCTGAAAAAATAAATAGTAGATAATTGAAAATGCATCAAACAGGCTATTGACCACCTGATCAAAAAGCTTAGCACCATAGCCCCAAAACATCCAAAAACAGAACTAACAGTATAAAAAAATAACACTAGTGAGTCGTCAGTCCATTCTTGGAAATGTTTGATACAAGTAATTCCAGGTGACTGGTGGAAATGTTGCTAAATGATGGATATTAGATGATGGATGTCCTTCACACTGATATCTGTTATTGTACACTTCTATTGCTCATCCATTCCTAACATTCTTATTTGACATTTAGATCAGAGGGATATGCAGGTTATGTTATTATTATATATGGAAGTCCTTCATCAGGAAGGTGTTCTGAATTGTAGTATTGTCCATCATCCAACATTTTCAGTTTCTTTATGTCCACATTGAAGGAGAATACTAGCCCAAAATCTCAAAATTGACCACTACATGAAAAATTTATGTTTTTGCCTATTATGTCTCACCTTAAAAAAAAAAATAAAACAAACTTCTTCAAGAAAAAAAATTTAAAACCTCTCAGCAATCTCACAAACACACATAGGTCAGAGTTCAGGGTCAAGAGTATATAGGGTTTTGTCCACTGGAACTGCAGTGTAGTGGGGGGAGGGGCTGAAATCCCCCTGGTCAGCTCCTTCTGGTTTCTGAGGAAATATAGATGAACAAGAATGAAGAGTTGATTTGTGGATCCATTTTTAAGGTAAATTTATGATGTGAACTTTATCTGTGAGACACAGAAGCTTCAGTCTGTAACTGCGTTCTCCTTTTACTCACTCTGACCTCACGTTCCTCCCAAAACATCCCATCATGAGGATTTATTTTCCTCCTGTGCAATCTGTCATTGTGTCAGAGCAGGTGTCTCCATCTCAACTACTTTTTTTTCCAAATGGCAGAGATTTCATTTTGGAATGAAGCTCTTCATTTGGGCCAGGAGTTACAGATAGTGTGGGGGGGGGGGGTTAGATACTGAGAGGCCAGTGAGGGAGGGAGTCAAACCCCCTGGAGACCTGCCCCCAGCTCTAGCTTAAGGCCGGTCAGGGTGTACATTTCCCCTCTGAGTTCTGGAAAATTGTCGAGATTAATGCTGTGGCAGAAGGACGGTGGCGTTGATGGTGTTTCCAGATGGCCGACGACAACAGCGGTGCTGGCGTTGGCGCGTCGCAGCATGGCCTCCGACCGCCGCCACGGGTTTATGAGTCGTGTAAAATCGTTTCAGGACTGAGGCCCTGGTCCAGTCAGCAGCAGTTTGGCCCACCTTGTTATCCATCTCTGAAGTGCTGGGTACCTCCATGATTCCTGTGATGAACTTTCTAACCTGCTGTTTTAATGTGTATCTATCTTACAAACAAGACATCATGAAGTATCTAAAAACAGCTATGAGACCAAATATTAAATGTTTATCTCAATTAAGAAAACGCAGCAAAAGATAGGTCAAAAGAAGAAAATTAAATTAACTGGAATTTATTTTGAAAACGCTGAGCCCATTTACATGAGCAGAATGATGTGATGATTAAGAGTAATCAGATAATTATAGTAATCAAATCTTAGGCATTTACATGCACTTATGAAACACAATTATCAATGTATTTTAGTCTGTTTCAGTCCATTATCATGTTTCATTTACACATAATGACAAGCCAGACTTCCTCTCAGTCTTCCTGTCAGTCATGTTGTCACTTTCAAATTCTACTTTTTTTTTCTTTTAATATGTGAAAATGTAAAAGACAGCAATCACTCCAATTAACATGTATACATGTATATTATAACTCCAAAAGTATTGTCTCACCTGCCTTGGTTCGTATATGAACTTGACATCCCATTCTTAATCCAGAGGGTTGATCAGATATTGGGGCTATAAAGGTACGGCCACACCAAATGTGAATTTTCACATTCGTGCGTCAAGATTACATACAAAGTCAATGGACAGACGCATTTGGATGCAGATTCACCCGGGACGGCATGTTGTTAGCAGTGCTGCGGTGCGTTGGAGCATCTGGGCATTGGATGGATGGATCTTGCTGCAAATCCTCACACGGCGAATTCGCACGACGCCGTGCTATGAAAGCCAATCAGTGTTGAGATGCTGCCAATGTCGTGATGGAATCATGTATGATGCTCGGACCGACCCGGAATGTTTTTGTATGATATAACGTTATGCACATGAGTTTCCTGGGTGTTATTGTTCACGTTAGTTTAACTGATGCTAACAATAGCCTACCTTTTGAGTACCTAAATTTAAATACAATATTAGAAAAATAAAATAGTAAAAGAAAAAAAAAGTCTTCCTCCAGTATAATGGGAGCATTATATGATTGCTAAATAAACATGTGGCTATCTATAATGGGAGCACTACTGTATATGATATGAATATTAATGTTTCCACCTGCAAAGTAACAGGTTTTGACAGAATAATGTGAATTTGTAGAGATTTTTGTCAATTTTGGCTGCTGGTCGCTCATTTTGACAGAACGGCACTAATACCGTAGTTGTTACTGCCCACACCAAGCGTCTTGTGGAGTTCACCTCGCTGTCTAGTGGATCACCAGCGGTATGCCCATGATCCACTAGACAGAGATGCGAACTCCACACCACAGCACTCATTTGCAACTCTACCCTCCCTGCACACGCTAGGTGGGCTTGGTGGGCGTTCCCTGGACGCTTGGTGTGGCCGGTAACAACTACGGTATTAGTGCCATTCATGCAATATTTTGGACACGAAACAACTGCTGCACTGCAAATGCACTTTTCCTGTACACAGTAGTTGTTTTTAGTTTTTTTATAATGGCCATCTAATTTAAACAAATGAACAACGTGTCTACTGACCATCATCCCCATTGTCCCTGTAGGATTCCAAAGATATGTCATAAAGACTAGGAAAGCTGCTGGACAACACAATTATTAATTTTTCGTTTGCCATGATTATCAAGTGGGGAAGATGCAAATACAATGCTGTGGACCCTGCGTACTATTGAATACTCGCCTCACGATGTGCTCACGGTCGCTGGATTCATTTGCATAAAGTTGGGCTCCGCTCAACTTTTTGGACAAACCGCAATGGCTATTCTCGCTGCGAGGCATACCCAGAATGCTTTGCGGGGGCGGAATTCGCTTCTCATAGAAATTAATAGTGCAATGCGGAGTTTGCCTCTCTGTCTAGTGGCTCATGGGCGTTATCATACACACGGCACACGATCACTGCACTGTTAAGCTGCATTCACACCGAAAGTGACAGGGGTGATATGAGCGACGAGCTGCCATTCATTGTTTATGACCGCTGGTGACGATGACCGATTCAGGTGACGCGAAGTAAGCAAATTGAACAATGAGGAAAAGTTGAGAAATTTCAACTTTATGCAAATGAGGAGGGGTGTGACCACAGCAACAGCCAATTGCAAGTCGATCTGGATTCTCTAAATGGAAACAAAAATACGAAAGGAGAACCGATTATGGAGGAGAAATTCATAATTGTGGTCTCTGGTTTGTTGAGGAGGTCATCAGACTGACTTTTATTCAGTCTGAAATAACACTGGAACCAGCAAACATACCAAATAGGTAAATACATAACTATTAAATATTTCACAGCAAGTAACTCATATATTATTTTTCACCTCTAAAATGTAACATTTAAGGTTGTCATTATTAATTTATTTAATATTTGAACATGTATTCTTTATTTTCTCCTATAGACTTGTTATGTGTAAAAGGTGAAGAAATTTAGTTTTTGTTTGTTTCAGGATTCTACAACTATAACTGAGCATAGTATCAAAGTTGTTATGAAAATGTAAAATAAAGTCAGACTATTTTTATTTTCACTCTTGTTTTGTACATCCTTAACCCATTATCGGGCAAATGACTATTTTTGGTCATTTCTGCACATGTTACTAGACAGTGAGAGCAACAATTACAGTGAGTTATCAATGTGGTCTACAGGTTCTGTCAGGTCCATTTCTATATGAACAGTGAGTGTACCCGTTAGATACTATGAAGTAAAGGGTTAATGTGGATGTGGACAGGGGTCTGGAACAGCACTTATGTTGGTCTAATGTTCTAAAATACATGTTCTTTCGCCTTTTTCTAGAATTATTCTTTAAATTGACTTTTTTCACCACTTATTGGTAAAAAAAAATAATTTGGTAATTTCATTGACCCTGATTTACATAAAAGAGCTACCAAAAGTATTCACATTCTGTAATTAAACAACTTCTCTGTACAACTTTTCAATTGCAATAAAGTACAAAAATTTAATGTAAACTGTTATTTTTGCCATGAATTAAACAGTACTTACTGAACCAAACAAAGTCCGTTTCAAAAGTAGCCAAACAAAAAGCCCTTAAAAGTTACTATGTAGATAATACCATTGATCGGGTCACGGTACTCAGGTTTTTGGGTACATTTTAGACAAAGTGGACCCGTGCTGGACTCTGGTACTGACCCTGGTCACAGCTTGTGCTCTTTCTCTCCTCCAGTGATTTTCCCATGACATGTCACATTTTACATACCATCATATCTGTTTAATTTGTAGTAAAAGTAACAGGCTTATTCTGAGAATATAAAGTACAGATATTTATGTAAAAATGTAGGGAGGAAAAATAACAAGTTGGCCAAAAAATGTTTAAATACTAAAGTACAGATACCTAAAAATCTATTTAACCACAGTAACAAAGTACTTATACATAGTTATTTCCCACCTTTCCATAACAATAAAAAATTTGAATAATTTCGTATTTCCTTCAATAACACACTATGGTTGACATTTTGAATTTCGGAGCATATCTATGAATGCACTACAAAAGGGTTAATGCAAAACCCATGTGTTTTTCAACTATAAAAAATACAGTGTCTTATTTCCTGTTGTGTATAAAACCAATAGAGCTAACAAACAGCAGTAAAACACATTAAGTGTAGATTTAGCTGTCATCTGGTTAGGCCTTTATTAAAAGACCTGTCAGTCACTTTTGATTGTGATAGTGATAATCCTTTAAGGAAAGTCTTAGAATATTTTCTCAAACATTTAAAGCAGTCACAGCTTATAACCATCTGTCACATTTGACTGGCTGAGCTCAGTGGTAAATTCACAACCTGCAAGACTCTACTCGGGGAAACAAACTAACTAAGGACCCTTCAGGCCTACTGATCCAGAGTAGTTGTTCAGGGTCTGGGTCTGGGTCTGGGTCTGCTCTGCAGTGACCCCCAGTGGCAGCAGCCTCAAACTGCGACAGTGACATGTTTAGAAATCTTTTGTATGTCGTATGATAATTATTAAATTTGCTTTTTAGTGTTTGTGCATGGAGCAGTTGTGGCAGCTGGTCAGTGGATGTGAGCGCAGACCGACTGACCACAGCCACGACTAAAAATAAACTCAGTGACATTTAACTTGATTACTGAGTTCACACTTTCATGCAGTATTTACACTTTGAAATGGTCTTCAGCTCATTCTCAGGCAGGCAACATGAGCCTTATGTGTGTCATTTCTGCTCAATATTGACCTGATACACTTCTAAAGAATTAGTCCAGACGTATGTGTGTGTGTGTGTGTGTGTGTGTGTGTGGGGGGGGGGGTTCTTTGACACTCAAGATCCTATATTTATTTTTAATATTGTGAATTAGGCTCATACGTCACTGTGTCTCTTAAGTTAAAATAAATACAGAATAAAAATATGATGAATTATAATGTATTTTTGTTTATTTTCAGCTGAATTATACCAACTGGTCTCAGTGATGAACTTTACATAACAGCCAATAGTTATCACAGCCAAGGTCAGAGGTCACAGCTTTGAACAGAAATGTTATTACCCTGGTATAAACCCTGCTGTTAAACATTATTTCATGTTCTGTTATTCCCCCTTTAAAATAAGAACTGGGTATGAATGCAGGATTAGTTAAATGATCATGAATTTATTTTAAGTTTCGGTTTTAGTCATATATTCAACAATAACAATTAAACTAGAAATGTTAACATTAGGTTGGATTACATATAAAAAAAAATTTAATTTGTCTTGCTTGTAATTTTATACATTTTACCAGTTATTATTTAACAGCAAAGGCATTTGTCATTAATATATTGGAAAAATACACAAAAGAAAAAATAAATAATGAAAATAAATACATATTATTAGTTTTATAAATTTTTATTTTATTGCCAAACAGGCCTTATTTTTTATTTAATTTTAACAGGCCTCACCACTCCTGCCATTTCCACCTTAATCTGCTGTAAAAGTTAAAATAGTAGATGTGCATTATTAATATTTAATAATAAACAAAACTCAAAGAAGACTGAATATGGACAGAAGAGGGAATCACAAATATATAAAGTTGCATCAAGCTTATATTGTCTGTCTTCCACGTGTGGTTGTCCCACTCCCACTCCCACTCTGCTGCAGTATATTATCCTGCTGTTACTGCTCTGTTAGGGGTAATTGTACACTAATTACCGTGAAGTTGTAAACCCCTCCTGCTGTCAGCCCATTGGTCAGAAGTGGGGGACCATCAGAGGCCGGACCCGCCTCCATCTGATGTCCCAGGTATAAGAAGATCCAGGTCAACAGCTGAAGACAGAACAGTTTGTGACAGGACTCTACATTCCCCTAAACTGACCCACGACCCACGTCCAGCCCCTGTTGTCCACAGTTGTAGTTTTTTTTGGCTCAGACCTCCTGTGACCCCTCCAGTGGATTTGTCTTCTCTTGGCTGCGTTTGGGACTGAACCATGGAGTTGTCGGATATCTCTTTCCCCATCCCTGCCGCTGATGATTTCTATGACGACCCCTGCTTCAACACCACTGACATGCACTTCTTCGAGGACCTGGACCCGCGGCTGGTCCATGTGGGCCTGCTGAAGCCGGACGACTCCTCCTCTTCCACCTCATCCTCCCCTTCCTCCTCTTCCTCCTCCCCGTCATCCCTCCTGCACCTCCATCACCACGCGGAGGTGGAGGACGACGAGCATGTGCGCGCGCCCAGCGGGCACCACCAGGCGGGCCGGTGTCTGCTGTGGGCCTGCAAGGCCTGCAAGAGGAAGACCACGAACGCGGACCGGCGGAAAGCGGCCACGCTGAGGGAACGCCGGCGGCTCAGTAAAGTCAACGACGCCTTCGAGACCCTGAAAAGGTGCACGACGGCCAACCCCAACCAGCGGCTGCCCAAGGTGGAGATCCTGCGCAACGCCATCAGCTACATAGAGTCACTGCAGGCGCTGCTGCGCGGAGGCCAGGATGACGGCTTCTACCCGGTGTTGGAGCACTACAGCGGGGATTCCGACGCATCCAGCCCCCGCTCCAACTGCTCCGACGGCATGGTGAGTTCACGGACCGACATGCGTCAAATGAAAGGGAGAGAGGATCAGGAGAAAGAGTGTCAATGTGTGCGCAATTACGCACGTAGAAATGCGTCCCTGAAAAAGGAGACGTTCGTTTTCCCCACTTTTTAATTTACTTTTATACTCTGAATTGTGTTTATCAATTTCTTTAGGTTTTTTTCGTTGTGTCTATTTTATTTGGAACAATTGTCAATTTTATTTTTTAAACTGTCGCAATGAATTAAGTCAACCTGAACTGGTTCTCATTTCTCCTCGTGAAAATGAATGTGATTTAAATAAATAAATAGAATAAATAAATGTTGCTGAAATGAGGGGAGCAACGGAAAATATCTGTAGATTTAAGACTTTTAAGTCAGAATGGCTTCAGATCCTGTAATTAATGTAGTTTATGATTATTCCCCAATATCAATTACCCGAAATCATTTTTTAACCATTAATATTTCACGAATTTTTAAGAAAATAATCTGACATTTTTGTTTTAATATGGAAAAAGATTTGTTATTAATTTATTATCCGATTTTCAGGGGCCTACTGCTGAAACATTTACCCGACGTGTCTGTGTTAAATAAAGGAACAATGATCGGATTGTTTTAGTTGATTTGTGTTGTAAAACGTGTTTACTAAATGATTTATTTTTCTCTCCACAGACGGATTTTAACGGGCCGACCTGTCAGTCAACAAGAAGAGGAAGTTATGACAGCAGTTCTTATTTCTCCGAGACTCCAAACGGTAAGAAAGCTCTGAGTAGACACTGCTTACAATAACAGAACCACTTTATTAGACCAATGACCATGTAATTAACCAATTCACCTCGGGTTATAAAATAGAACTGGTGTAGAAAGTCAGACAAGAGGAGCAATAAAAGCAGTCTAATGAGGCCAACAAAACAATAAAATGAAATGTCAAACCGTCTGTTAGAATAAACCTTAAGGAAATACATTTAAGTAACCTCTATAAAAATCAGTGCATTTGTATGTTTTTTTTTAAAAAAAAGAGTTATAATTTATTGAAGGTTATTTTATTGCTTAGTTAAATGTGGCCTCCAACCTGTTGCAATAAAACAGAGTTGGGCAATAATTAAATAGTTTTGAAGATGATCATAGTCATAAAATGTAAAAATGTACATCTTAAACTATAACTTATATGCATCCTGTGATGTCCAGGTGGTCTGAAGAGTGAACGCAGCTCAGTGGTCTCCAGTCTGGACTGTCTGTCCAGCATTGTGGAGCGAATCTCCACTGACAACAGCAGCCTACTGCCAGCCGCCGAAGGCCCTGCGTCCCCTCCAGCTGACACGGCCAGTGAGACGGCAGCCACGGGTCCCATTCAGGTCCCCTCCCCCACCGCCAGCCAGGATCCCAACCTGATCTACCAAGTCCTATAGACCCCTCACACACTTCTCACACTTATTCACCTGGGACTTAAAATCCAAATGGTAACTTATCCAGTTATGAAACACAGATCGCACAAACATGAAGTGACAGTAATAATCTCATATATGATGTCAGCTGAACTGAGTTTTCACAACCTGTTTGTAAATTGTGTAATTTAATCCAGAGCAATCTCAAGTTTTATTGCTTTTTTTTTATATATATGATTTTATTTGGTATATGGAAGCTCATTTCATAAAAACGTTGATGTGAAAGACAAATCTTAAGGTGGATTTACTGTCCATGCTTCCAAGTGCAACTCACTTTGACTTATTTTTTTAAGAAAATCTTCAAAATTTTTATACACTTTTATATGTCCACTAAACTCACTAAGCTGATAAAGACCATGAGCTGTAGTTGGAAGCTTAGAAGAACACCTTTAAATACAAATCACTAATTCATCCATGTGTTAATTTATTTTTGGGCTTCTGTATATTATAGACACCCACTATCCTGGTTTGTAAAATTAAGAAAACTGTAGATGTAGATGACAAAAACAGCTTGGATACTGGGAGTTTTTTTTTTTGTTTTTTTTTTTGCAAACATTTTTATCAACAGGTTTTCTGACAACTATAAAACAGTTCAGCTCTTGCTGTATTTTTATTTAGTTTTTAAGTTATATAAATATTTTAAAGGCTCAGCTGAGTCGTTCAGATGGATTTTCTCTTCCTGTGTGTAGTCGATTTGGTGAAGTACGGAGGCCAAACACCATCCATTTACATTCCTCCACTTTCATCCATCTGAAGTCCTAAAATCCCCAGCTGTTCAATTCCCTCAGGACAAAACCAACTGCAGCGATCCCCAGATTCTATCTACAGGGATACTAGACAGAATGTAGATTTCTGTTGTAAAACGTCACACCAAATCCCTCAGACTATCACACATTTATATCACAATGGAGGATTTACAGGAATATTGTGGTTTTTCTTTTTTCTCTGTCGGGGAAAAGTCAAATTTGATTTTCACGTTATCTTCATTCATTTACAGCGGAGGACCATTTTTTCTGTTTGTATATATTATGTAAATAAGAGCTGATTTGTTCCAACTGAAAGTATTAATTATGTATTTAATGTTTCTGTCCGTATGTGCTTTTGTTTGTTGTGAGAAATGTTAAACTTAAACTTTATATTTATACATCTGAAAACTGAGTGAGTCTAATGACAAATAAATGAACCTGCTTATTTATACAAAAAAGTGGCCCTGCTTCTTGTTTTTCATTTTACATAATATGTTTAGTCATTTTACTTCTGTTATCGGTTTCATTCTAATTCATTAGGCTGATATTACAATTAGTGATTATGAAACCAGGGAATGTGAAGCATTTTTATACAGAACAATATTTAAGCCTTATATATGTACTTTTACAGCACAAAATGGTATTTACTTAAGCTAAATATTTAGAATCAGAACATGAATATTTTCCAAAGGCGTGATTCCCATATTTTGAGACTTATTAATTTTTGTTAAATCTTCATAGGGATTTTTTTTTAAAAATATATTAAACTCATATTGATATTTTGAATTGACAATTCTGCTCTTAAATTATTGAATTAATCCTGATCCACTTAGAATATAATAAATAATCCTCTGCAACAACAACACATTCATTTCTAACTGACTTCATATGTGTATATTTCTTAACCAGTAAATAAGATTTACATTTACAACAAAAAAAAAAATTAATACCATAGTGTCTGAGAGCATTACACTCTGCAAATAAATAACTGTAAATAAAGTATTTAATATTAGTTACTGATTGGAAGGACTTCATTTCCTTCATGGTAACAAATAAGACAAGACAAGGTGTCTTTTTTTCTTGTCAGGGGACGTGATAGTTTGGTTTTCTGAGCAGCACAGAACATCTGCGCCATCATGTGTTCATACAGATTAACTGCAGGACTGAAGTATGTGGATAGGCATACAGTTTAACCCATAATTACCCCAAACTTCCAAAACAATCCAAAAACATCTATTGATATAAACTGTTTAATATCTGTTGATCCATCAGTAACGCGCCTATAAATGACCTGTAACTTGGACAGCAAGAAATATATTTAAAAAGGATGGACTAGACCCACATTTTTAAAAAGTAGTCAGTGGTCTTTATGAACATCACATGACCTTACTCACATACTTGCATTTATTTCAGTGTTGAAATTCCATGTTATTTATTGTAAGTTAATATGTTGAGAAAATATTTTTATCCTGCTTCATCATTCAAAAGTTATCAACGCGCAGCATCAAAACCAGGGGTTGACAAACCTGTAACACACAAAGACATTTGAACCTGGTTTCCATGGAAAAGACAACACATCATCTTTAAAAATCTCTGCGAATGTGTCCAAAACCTTCCTTTTTTTGTTTCCGGAGCTTCATCTCTCCCAACTTTATTTTCTCTCTTGCCCCCTCTATGGGCAGCTTAAGTCTCCGCCTCTTCCAGGAAGCTCATGGGGCCTGAGATCAGAAAATTAATGAATGGTATTTAATGGGAAATAAAATGCTAAAATTGTATCTGGTTTGTCATGTGTCCTGAATCACACACATGTTGTATCTCATAATAAATGATAATTATTGATGTGCATTTAAACTGCTTCTGTTAACCAATGGCTGATTCATTTGCGAGTAAAACCTGTTAATAATTTGGACTACACGCCTGGCGTAAATGTGACGTCACCACAGACTCCACACCACAGCTGAGCGGAGTGTGACGTCACATACGGGACGCATTGTGGTCTCTTACGAAGCCCACATAAAACCTAACGTCACGTTTGCTTCCCATCAAAAACAGGTGGTCTGCCTATGACACATCAAATATTTATTAAGAACCGCTGTCATATGTGAATTTCAGAACACTTGTCAAATGGAATCTGAATTTAGCTTGACTCGCTCCATTCACTCCCATTAAATTTTTTTGCGAGCTCAGCACCCATGGACCAGAAGGAGAAGGGTGTGACTTATCCTCTCCATACCATTAGACTACTTCTGATGTTGTACATCACCTTCACGGATATTCAGTCAATTAAGTGTACACTGTAAAAAGGATTTTGTGGGTTCGTAAATACAAACTATGGAAATCATTTACATTTAAATCAACAGTAATAGTTACCAGTGAAATACACCAGTATATGAATGGTGTCAAAACGTTAACGTCGGTATGAGTTGAGATAAAATAAATTGCCATGGTTTTGAAAGTTATGGCGTACACAAATAAGTAATTTTCAACTTAAACTGTAGTTAGGATCTATTGCCTTTAGATGCTAGTACATCAGTGTCAGCAGTAAACAACAGTAGCATTGGAAGAAAAGAGTTGAATAATGAATTTATTCCTCTACAAATTGAAACTAAAATAAAATGTTATAAAAGTTCAAATAAAAGAAATAATTTTTTTTCAAGTGCAAAATATATGTGCCAAACAAAAAATACTTAGTCTTTCTATACAGACTGAACATAGTGCAAACAGAGTGTAGTGGCCAAAGTAGACTTACAGTATGTTGATATATTTGGGAATTAATGTTTAAAAAGATAAATAATTTAATTAGATTTTTTATTTCATAGATAAGTATATTTCATGATTAAAATGATGAATATTATATATAACAGTTAAAATAATTGGAATTCATATGCATAGATTATCTCTTATACATAGACTAAAAATAAATACTGTCGCTTTAAGAACTGGACAATTCGGCTTAACTGTAGAAGATGAGCTCTGAATGTATTTGTCAGTGTTGTGTGGTTTGTTGGTGTTTTCTTGGCATTATTCATTTTGTGTCGAGTATTTTAATGGTTAATTTCAGTTATGTCAGAGTTACTGTCATTTGTGACTATCAGCAAATTACATGTACTTTGTTGTATATTTATATGTTCTTTTCAGAGAACACAGTTCTTACTTCAGAAAAAAAAAAACAGTTTTAAAATTCTGTTATTACAATATTTCTTCAGGTGAGCTGATTGGCATACAAAGATAACTATGCCTTTGTTATTGTCCTGGTCTGGATTCAAACCCGTGACTTGCCACAATTTCTTCACCCTTCTCCCCCTCTCACTAACCTCTGTGGCTCAGGTTCGTAGAATGCTTCATATGTAGCTGAAGAATGTGGGTTCATGTCTCCTTTGTGTCACACTTTTTTGAAGGCCAAAACCCAAAGAGTAGATTTAAAGTCTTTAAAATAAACATCTTGGTCACCAGCTGCGGTGGTGCAGGCTGGTAGAGTGCTTGGTAGGAAACAGAAGAATGTGGGTTCAAGTCCTGTGAGGTTCTGGAGCTAAATTGGTTCCTTGTGAAGGGGTCGGAGGGGCTAGTGGTCTGCACCTCTGAAAATTGAGGAAGTGAATGCTGGGGGTTATGGAAAAGACAATCAGAATCCACTATCATTTTACATCATAGTAATATGACATTATAGCAATGGCTTCCTCAAAGAAAGGAACCATGAGCCACAGGCGTATGGTGAACGATGGGGCTGAGTTTTGTAAAAGTCAGTCAAGAAATGGTTGTACAGCGCCACCTACAAAAAGTGAAATAGTTTGTATTAGGACAGATCACACCCTAGTGAAGTTAGAGCTATGAAACTCTGTAGATGTTTTTGTCATATGATGATGAACAAAAAAGCTAAAGATGACCACGCCCATAAACCAACAGGAAGTCTGCTATCTTGGACTGAAATTAGAAACATTTTGAGTCGTCTTTTTCGTTGTCATTGAAATTTATCTATCTGCTCCTTGGCCGTTGAGCCAAATGAGCTCAAAATCGGTGAACACAATCTAGACAAATGGAACATAAAAAGTTACCCCATTTATTTGGAAAAGTTGCATCGTTTTTATGCTATGCTGTCGCAAATTTTGTGAAGATTTCAGGAAAAACTAATAATGGATTAGATTTATATAGCGCTTTTCAAGGCACCCAAAGCGCTTCACATTAGTGTTCCATTATTCATTCACTCTCACATGCTCCCTCTGGTGGTGGTAAACTACATATGTAGTCACAGTTGCCCTGGGGCAGACTGACAGAAGCGTGGCTGCCATTTCGCGCCTACGGCCCCTCTGACCACCACCCAACATTCATACTCATTCATACACCAGTGTGAGTGACACAAAAACTACCCCAACATAAACTGTTTCAGCTCAGACATACGAACACGGATTTGGCTGAAATTTCACTCGGACATCGTGTGGGGAGGCGATAACCAGGGGAGGCGGTCGCCAGGGACGACGAAGGCCTTTGAGACTGCTTGCAGTTTTAATTTTGTTTGTTTTTCGAGTGACATATTAGTACAATTATTATATTTAAAATGATACAATTATTGTTTTTTCTGTGGTGGCCTCTAGCCTAGCATTGTTTGCAATGAGCTAATGCTAAATAGGTCTGTTTTTTAGTTTGCTTGTCTAATTTCAAAGAGGAAGCAGACATTTTGAAGTTCTTGTGTGGATTAATGCTGCTGTTGCCGCAATGATGGGATAATGTCACTTCAACAAGTAAGTAAAATGTTGTTTTCAAGTTGGAAAGGATTGTTGTCATAAAAAAAAACCCTGGGCATTCTACTGTTAAAAAATATATACATAAAAATAAATAAAATTAAATGCATAAATATATTTTTTAATACATAAAAAATAACTACTTTTTTAAAGTAAACAAATCTTCAAACTTTTGAAAAATACACATTTCACTTTACATCTGTTTCCCTCATGCTTTATGACTGTGTAAACATACTAATGTCCCCATAAAGATAGTAATACAAACACACACACACACACACTACTATACTTGCACATACTATACCATTATACTCTGTCATACTCTCTCACACACATGATTATATTATTTCACATATTCTAAAAATGTGTTTTATCTGAAAAAATGGTTATTTTATCTCAATAAACATTTACAGTATTTGTAAAATAGACCCAAAGTTCTTGCAAACTTGTTTCGTAACATTAGTCTACATGTGGTTTGAATGTTTAGCCCATCTGTCCAGTTTCATAGAAGTACCCATTTTATATCATGAAACTTAAATGGTAGGACTGGATGTATATGGTTAATTGCAGTGAAAATGAACAACACAAAACAACATCTTCATATTGTTTGCAGTGAAGAACAGTTCATTGAGTGAAAAGGATCGTGTTGGAGCATGCGCCAAGTAGAAAAATCAGACTTTATTGTAATAAACTTTGTGGTTTATTAACCGTTATGTAAATACAGACCCTCCATTTCCTGCTGACGTCACTGTTTTACCTTTTAAATCTGCAATTAGGAAACAGTGTTGAACAAATGACTTTAAAGTTGCATGTCTAAAAATACTGAACTTTATTGATTTGTGAATGACAACAGATCTACAGACAGCGCTTGAAGAGTCACACTTTATTTACAAAAATCTTGAGAACCAAACAGCCGGAGGCGAGGAAGCGTGATGGCAAATAAGTTAAGTAGATTTTTATTCTTAGAGCTAAAATGCCAGCTAAAGGCTCCTGATGGCGTGTGTCTGGATGTTGTTTGATAGTTGCAGGGTAAACCTCAGCTTTAATGGCGTCTTCTCAGCTTTGCCGACCTTCGCCACAGAATGAGTTGCTTCATCAGGCGTGTGTCCGAGATGATGGCAGTTTGGTTTCTGCGCAGCGGCGGGGCTAACCAGTCTACTTTCTGCGACGGGCAGCGGCACCCTTCTTGCTGCTGTAATACGAAAAACGACAGAAAAGAAAGCACGTCACAAATTCTGCTACTGATTACACTAGAAAAATCTGAATCTTGCCAAGTGTATTTTCTCATTTCTAGTCCAAATATGTCATCACACTAAACATAAGACATAATCACCTAAAGCAGGGGTGTCAAAGTCATTTTAGTTCAGGGGCCACATTCAGCCCAACATGATCTTAAAAGGGCCAGACCAGTAAAATAATAATAGTGAAAAGAGTAAAATTACATTATGTTTATATCTATGTTTACCTCCAAATGTGAATAAGATCAACGACTTGACATGTCTTTAAAAAAAGTGCAATTTTAACAAGTTTCTGCCTCAGTCTATAAGTTTGTCATTTGCACATGTACAGAACAACTGACATTTCAATTACAAATACGTAAAAAATTTAGTAACAAGCAGAATATTTGTAAAATTACACGTCAGATATTTCAGGTGATTCATATTTATTCAGGTTTTTGTAAAAAGATGGTTTGTTAATATAAAGATTTTCATGTAATTTGACTGTTTTACATTAAAATCTGCAGTTTTCAATATTTATATGTAATTATGATCAATTGAATTGAACCAATTGAAATGAATTATTCTGTATGTAGAACTTGAATTAAAATAATTCTTACACCATTAATATCTTCATTGTTATTTATTCTATGGGTCAGACAGGCACCTTTGGCGGGCTAGATTTAGCCCCTGGGCCTCATGTGTGACGCCTGTGACCTAAAGTATCATTTTTCAGTGACTTATAAGGTACATTTTTTGCATGAAGTAAGGAAAAAAAATCTTTAAGTGGAAAAAATAAGCAATGGAACAGATTTATTGTCTAAAAATAAGTTATTTATATCTCATAAGTTACTCTTTAGGTAACTATATCTTATTTTAAGTGTAATGGGGATATTTTGACTAGAAATGAGAAAAGATTTCGATTTTTGTAGTGAACACTTAAAATCACTTTTAGTTCCTGAACAAAAATTACTGTGACTTTTACACTCAGCCTGAATCAACCTAGAACCAACTTCTCTCCACACACATAGAAATTAAATGGTGATTTTAGCACCATTTTCTCAGAAAGAGCTAATTAGCATGTATGCTACAGTAGCATGTTATCCAAAATCCCCAAATCTAGAAAGAAAACCACTCTGAAAATTGGAAGATTTGGCATTTATTATTACATGTGAAATATTTTGTTCAATTTCAGTAACTTTTTCCAACCCAAACGTCAGAAATGTGGCAAATCGTACAAAAGTTTTTTTGATGCCAGCATTGATTTGTCGAGGTCCAATCATCACAAAGAACAATATTAGCGTTACGACATCGGACAAGAAATTATCTGTAATGTCTGACATTGGTGGTGACATCAGGAGCATCATAACACAGAGGGATGTTGGAATTCATGCAAACCAACCTTAGGCCGACGGTATCCATTTAACGGTCAGACTCATGCAGCACTTACCTGCACAGTCTCACAGCCATGTTATACACTGTCTTACTGTCTGGTAATGATTCACAACCACAGAATGACACCAAAAACACTCCGTACGAAGAGATGAACCCTGACGTTCAACTTGTACAATCATTTATCTAGTCTGGATTATACAGGTACTACTGGGAAAATTAGAATATCCTGAAAAAGATGTACGTGCATTTCTGTAACTTGAATTTAAAGGTGAAATATACATATTATATCGACAAATAAATCATAATCAGCAAAACTACAACAGAGACATGCTTAAGATATCCCACTTTGCATGTCACGAGTCTATACAATGTATTGGTTTCACCTTTTATGTTGAATTATCTGAATATAACAACTTTTACACCATATTCTAATTTTCCCATGTGTACCTGTAATTATACTTTTTGGATAATATCTTCCTTGATAAATGAAATGAAACCAGTTGAACTACAACAGGGTCACCTCTTCACTTACTGACACCAGGTACAATTATACACTTAATATTTAATGTAATATTTAGTGTTGTAATGGGAACATTACAGAAACACTGGAGTATCAGACAAATGAAGAAGATGGCCTTTCATAACACAGACAAATGACAGATTGGAGTTTTAGTAAAGTTTTTTTTTTTTTAACTAGTTGGGGTTTATTTTATATGAATGCATGTACTGTTTGTAAATTTTCAACACATTTTGGATTTTAATTTTGGATTTTAATGCTTAATATGATCTTTTAATCATTCACATCTTTACATCCCAAAATCCTACTTAAGTCATTTAGTTATTTCTACTAAAGCTCCAGTCTTTGGTAACAAACCTGAACACAAACAACCACAGAAGACCTGTGAGACGGACTGAGGCCACTTCTCTACATCGACGTTGACTTCCACACATTTTGGACTGTATTGGGTTTATTAGTGAGGGTGTGTTTATGGCTGTTATGCACTCCCCAAATTGCTGCAAAAAAGTTGGTATAAATATATAAAAAAGCTCAAAGTTTTAGATGAAATTCACATAGAAATGTGACGGTGATTTTTCTAACCTGACCACTGACGCCCCTCCAGCTAAAATAATATAGTTTCATTTGAATTACATACATTTAATCCGAATGAAACAACAGTTGAACAGTGACTATTTTTTTTTTTTTTTTGCCATAAACTGACATACACTGTCTGGTAATGTTATGACAGTTATGTGTGGTTCAGGGAGGGGTTGGGACATTCACCCTGACAGCAGATGAAGATCATCAGCTGTCATTACTTACTGCTTCTGCAACTCATCAATGCGGTTCCTGTATGTGAGCACCTGAAAAATGACACAGCAGCGACTTTAACAGCAGGCACATTTACCTCTTGAGGACTCGCCTTCATTTCTTCTCCTTAATTGGGGATCCATGGGCTGAAAATGAACCGCTAAAGCATCATGGGAAACCAAGATAGGGCCGTTCTTATGATCCATGGTTCAGTGGTGCGTTTCAATTTAGCATCATGATAATCTGAACACCCGACTTGATTTCCCAAAAGGATTATTCCTGAGTAACATGGTTTCAGTTCTGTCCTGAAACCTCCACGGCCTCAGACTTACCTGTTTGACCCGCCTGACCATAGCTAACGCCACCTTGTATTGTTGAACCGCTCAAAAGTAAAAAAGTGTGTTTCCAAACTTACATCAAAACCACTTGAAGGATATTATGAATAAAAATAAATACATTAGGGAGAATAACTGATGTAGAATAGATACACATAATAGATACAGGAAATATATCTTAAATGGATTTTAAGATTTTGCTAGTTTTGACATTGAGGTTAAAGTCTCCTTTACATTTATATTAGAGCGATTGTGGATGGAAGTTCTGACAGCAAAGATGTAAAGTGTAATAAAACTGTTATTTAATGACAAATATATTAAAACTACTACCGTAAATTCCGGATTATAAGCCGCTACTTTTTTCCCAAACTTTCAACCTTGCAGCTTTTTCAGTGATGCGGCCAATTTATGTAATTTTCCTAACGGTCGCCAGAGGCGCTCAGGTAGAAAAGGTAAGATTTAGACCGGTGGAATATATGCGTCGAGGAAGACTGAATGAAAAAGGAGGGGCGGAACAAACGTGGGGTGACGGGCTTAAGTGGGAGCGGTAAAGTTGATGGACAGGTGAAGAGGGGGTAAAAAGTTGCTTAAAGAAAAACCCGCGGCGGTGTGTGAGAGAAGACAGAGGCTCGACCAGACCCTGTGGATTATTTTTGCACGTTGGCACGGAGGAGTTTGACCTGAACTCTCTGCCAAAGATTAAAGTTATCACTGACTCTGCGATAGATGAGGCGAGGCGATGACCAGCCACCTGTTTGTGGATGCAGGCGGACAATAGTGGATATATATTTTTCCCTCCCTTACCTTTGGAAATATACACTTTTTTTCCCTTGGATTACTTTCAACGGGACCCGGACTCTGCAGGTCTGCATCAAACCTTAAGTATCATTTTCCCTTCATTTTGCCGGCTGTGATTTTTGGACTGTGGACTTTAATGAAGGACATTTAGTTTCATTCGCGGGACTTGAAGTCGGGTTTGGGTTAATTTTGTGTTTGTGTTACATGTTTTAATGTGGGCACATGCGGCTTATATACAGGTGCGGCTTGTGTATGTACAAAATCGGTTTTCCTCTTAGAATGAGGTGGGTGCGGCTAATAATCAGGTGCGCTCTATAGTCCGGAAATTACGGTACTTATGATGTCCTTTTTTTTCTCTCTTCTTTCTTTTTGTCTTTTCTTTCTTATATAAACTATTTTTTATACTATGTATATTATATATTGGATACTGTATGGTGTGTGATATGGACATGTGTCTGCAATAAAGTTTATTATTATTATTATTATTATTAATAATAATAATAATAATAATAATACAAAGAAGAAGAAGGAAAAAGACAGTATCTTATTGAAATTGATGGATCACATTTTTCACTTAAAATGGTGTATCTTCCTTTAACTTTGAAATGAATTTGATTTATTTTTAAAATAAAATAAAAAAAACCCTCATCTGTGGCCTAAGATGCATCCTTTGGAAACACACTTTTAACTTGTGGAGGGGCATCAGTGGCGTGTTCTGCGTCTTTGAGCGTCCTTCATGCTAACTGAGGCAGACTCATGCAGCGAGCCTGAAGCCGACACCCTGCTCATCTCTACTTACAATTTACTGAGCTCCTCCACTCTCTTACGCAGGGTTGTAACCTGGAGGGAATCAAAGAGCACATCGAGGGTTCACATCCGCTTCAAAAACCACCACCATCACCATGACTGAGCTGGTGTGTCTGAGAAAAGTGTCACTCCACTGTGTAGTGTCCTGTCCTCATAATAATGCTATCAGTATAGTGCCATAAACACAGCTGCTGATTATCAATGAAAGTGGACAATAGAAGTATGATGGAATGTTAACGTGTGTCCATACTATACCTGCGCATTTGCATCAAAATAATCCAACAAATTATCTACAAAATAAACCCATTTTTATATGAAAGAAAGCACTATCAGTAGAGAAAGCAATAGAATAAACATTATAAACTGAGATTAGAAATTGTTTGCATTCTGTAAGAACTTGACAGTTATCTATATATTTATTATTCATGGTTATTTTATGGTATTTATCAAATTTTTTGGAACAAATCCAGTGCATACAGAATATGAAAATATGCTTTTGTTCATATGAATGAGCCAGTTTTGCATCAGAACCTTATGCTGTAAATCTGAGGTCTAAAAAGTTTACACACTATTCTTTGCTCATGTGGCAGTACTGATACTTGGATACAAAATACTGTAGTGATAGAACTAGAAGTACTGATTCAACTTCTGGTACCAAAGTACAGGTTCTGAAATGTACTTAAATGTACTAAATGTACTTTTGTGATTTGTCATATCTTTTATTCTTCTGTGATGTTTTTATGCACTTTGAGTTGCCCTGTGTATAAATATAAATAATCTTGCCTTGTATAAAGACTCTTATGTTTGTGTTACTGTACTATTCATGTGGATATAATTGGTCCTGATATTGGAAATGTGCAAAAAATATCTGTAAGCTTGTTTTATAAATGGTAGTAGTAGAAAGTAGAAATATGTGTCAACCCTTTAAGTACTAAAGTTGCAACAAGAAACTGAATAAAACAGACCATAGCAAGTTTTGTTACTGCCAATAAACCGCCAATAAATAGCTGACATGCACCTCTTCAATCTGAACACCATTTCAAGGAATGTTTTTATTCAAAGTGATGAAGAAAATCCAGTGTGAAAGGTGTTACCCTGATCTGGTTTAGAAAGTACATTAGATATCTTTTTTTTTTTTGATAGATACTCTGCTGCATGGCTAAAACGCAACTAAATCTTACAACATTTTACTTTCTACTAATATTTAAATTAATTTATTATTAGGATATGTTGACAAAAAAACACTAACAAAACTTCCCTATAAATATCTTCAATGTTACTGAAAATTACCCAATCCAATATGGCCATGACCCTCTGACATCACAATATGTACATTTGATTAAAACATTTTTTTACCCCCATCAAATACTTTGGGTCATACCCAATATTTTTGTAGTATGCCTTTATCTCTAATCACTTTCACACTACAGCTTTTTGAAATATTGACATAAAAATATAATATTTGGGGGAAAAAATAAAAACTTGAACACATGAAAGGTTAATTAATTAATAATAAAAATCTACATTTCTATCATTTGTATAAGTACCAAGCATTTATACATAATCTCTGACCCCTGTTGTAACTGCAGTAGATGTTATTACAATTGTTGATGATGATGACGATGACAGAAAACAGGAACCCAGCCTCACCTCATACTTCTGCCTCTTCAGTCTCTCCATGTGGTCGAACTTCTCAGACTCCAGCTGGCACATCCATTCATGCAGCTCATTGATCTTGTCCCTGTAGGAAACACGACAAAAGCACAACACCATGAGTTTCAACAGAACAGTGTGGGCGGAGCCACGAGATGCCAGGACGTGGGGTGGACATCAAAGTGTGAGTCGTACTTCAGCTTGTCTTCGTTCAGATGGTCGATGTTGAGTTGCTTGCGCCTGGCGGCCAGGATCTTCTTCTTCTTCTCTCTCTCAGTCTCTTTCTTTCCTCCTCTCTTCTGGTCAGCCTGTTGGGTGTAGATTTACAAATGTTAACTTGAGCCTTCAGACAAACAGCTGATCAGTGTGGTTTTTATTTCTATCTTTATTTAGGTGGGAAAGTGGACGTTAGTGAACACATTTATATATTTAATTTCAGTATAAACCTATTATATACATATTTTCATCTAATTTGCCTTTTTTTTACATTAAAATCTGCAGTTTTCATTATTTATATGTAATTATGATCATATTTAACTGGTCCAATTGACCCAATTGAGATCTAATTATTCTGTATGTATAACCTGAATTAAAATAATTTTCACACGGTTAATATCTTCATTGTTAATCATCCTATGGCCCAGATTGGACCCTTTAGTGGACCGGATTTGGTCCCCGGGCCTGATGTATGTCACCTGTGATTTACATAGACAATGAGTTACACCTTAAAGAACATGGATACCACTTTCTCCAGTACTTTATATACTGTTCATCAGTGCTCATTTTCATCTGCAGTCCCCATTACATGAGTAAAAAATAAATAACAGTGATCCATGCAGAATAAAGCAAATACAGTGGAAAAAGTAAAGTGCATTTCAAGACAACACATTACAAAGCAGTACAGAATAACATCTGTGCCTATATATCAAGGCCTAAAATAGAATGAAATAAAAATAAATATTATGTAAAAAGCATTTCATTTCAGTCCAAAACAACATTTGTGCCTAAATGTGAAGCACAAACAAGTTTAAAATATTCACCTGTCCCTCTAAAGTATTAATATTCACATATATGGTTGTTCCTTAGCCATACTTTTATGTGACATTTAAATTTGAAAACAGCCTACAGGTGTGTGTGTGTGTGTGTGTGTCCTGTTGCTCACTCTCTGCAGATGGCTGCTGTAGTTGGAGCCCATGCTGGACAGAGCTGACTTCTTCTTAGCCTCCTCATCTGCCTTCTTCTTGGCATCAGACTCCTCTCTGATCCGCCTCTCCTCCTGGTTTAGGGAAAGGAAATGAGAGAAACACATTCACTTCTGATGTTCAAACAAACTGTGACATCACATCTAAATAAACATGTGTCTGTCATATAACACAGAAAACGACTTGGATTATTTATTTGATTATTTTAAGGTTCAAGGTTCTTTATTTTGTTATTCCTTGTCACAAGTACAGAAGACATAAAATATTGTACCCCCAGTTAAAAAACAGTGTGCAATTATAACCGCATAGATTAAGATGGAAACAAAACCAATACAGTGTCCTAAAAAAGACAGAATACATAAAATAAAAACAGCAGCAGCTATAACAATAGTGATAAAATTAGATAAAATAGTTAAAGAAAATGAGATAAATAAATAATTAAAACAATAAAAACAGCAGCAACGTTGGGTGTGCAGACAGCAATGAGAGAATGTTTACTTACATTAACTAGCATAAAATGGCAGGGGGAAAAAAAAGGGTGCTGACAGATAAGCAAATATGGGAGCTGACTGACCTCACGTCTGGCCTGGCGCTCCTTCTCCTTCTCAGCGCGGATCCTCTGCTGTTCAGCCCTCTCAGCGCGACGCTTCTCCTGAAAATGGCAACAAAACAACAGCTTCACACATTTTATCCAACATAAATTATACAAACGACTAATACACAACCCACAGAGATGGAAAACCCAAGTGAATGATCAGAGGGACACTATATGCTCTGCACATTGGTTCATACTGAAAAATATAGGGCTTCTTTTTTTTATAGCTTACACACATGAGCAAATGTGAGGAATTGGATTACTTTCACTGGTGCTTTAGTCCACATTCTATATGTTATATAAACATTTATGGGTCAAAACACAATGATGTCCTTCCAGTGTATGAACTATAATTAATTACTATTCCAACGTTCGTTTCACTGTATTATTCTATTATTCTCTAGAATGTTGCGACAGCTCCCATTCACTTTGAATTGACGTTCCCAGTGTTCTGCTGGCGGATTTTTTTTGATAACCACCCGCTGCTCCATTAACGCCCGTGGCGGCACCATATCACTCCGCAGGTAGTTCGGCCACTTTGAAAGTAAATATTTGTTACATTGTAACGGCTATTTTATCCAATCTGTTAGAGTAGTAGCAGTAATAAGCTGTAATAACCCGTAGAATAAGCAGGATAATGTATTGCCCACGCGTGACTATAGAAAAATATTTCCCTTCGGGGCGGAACAACACCCTGACGCATGGGCAATACATTATCCTTTGCTTATGTCCATGAAGCAAGTAATAGTATGTTAAAATGTGAGAAAACTTCAGATTAGCTGCATGAAACATGCTTTTATATCATAGTTTTCACACCGTTTATCACTTCTTTTATTTTTAAAGTAAGTTTCTTTGCTTTAAAAATTAAACACTGGCTGAATGGACATTTTTGTTAATCCATGAAAAATAGTTTTATAAAAAATATTTAATTTGCATAATTTTTTCTATTGTTATGTTATACTAGTTTTTCTATTGTGGTGGATTGGACTTACAATTCTCTCCTTGAGAGCGATCAGCTCCTCCTCCTCCTTCTTCCTGCACTCAAAGTGAGCATCGATCAGAGCCTGCAGCTCAACCAGATCCTTGTTCTGACGTTTCTTCTGGATGTCCTGCATTACACAAACACAGACACAACCCTCAGTCAAAACACATACAACACGTCACACCCTGTATGATCAATATATTTTCAGATCTACTCACATCAAAGTCCACTTTCTCACCATCTGGGATCTTTGGAGCGGATGGCCTAAGAAAAAAAAATGTGGTTCTTTATTGCACTGCCACATCCCCTCTGATTTTGTTGCTTTTTTAATGCTTATGCATCACGTTATTATTTAAGAGGCTCAAAATGTCGTCAGATATCATGTAAAGTCACGTTACTTACTTGAACTTTGGCTTCTCCTCTGTGGGTTAAGAAATGAAGAAAGGACAAGTACATGTCATGGGGTTAGAGATTATGTCATTTCTGTCAGGCATCACATGGATTAAATTGTATGGTTTTCATTGTTAAATAATAAAAGTGTGTCCTGGTTTGTCAGTTCGGAGGTTAAACGTTAGAAAAAAAGAGCAGACACATGAAAACCTCAGATATTAAAGATGGAATAATTTTCTACATGAGATAAAGTTAAGAACCAACATCTGACAGTGAGTGTAGTCACAGTAAATCTGTTAAGACGGTGCTTTATTGTTAAAACTATAAGTTAAAGTCAGTTTTGTTCTTAAACCTCATTATCTCCTGCCTAAACAGTCATCTCCAGCTCTCATTTCACACATTACACCCCACTATATGCATTTTTTTTTTTTTTTTTTTTTGGCTTGACCCCAAAACCATTTAATACGAACAAGACAAAGTTACTTTTCCCCCATTTGGATTGTTTTGTTTGGTCCCAGATTCTGGCGGTTTCATGCCATGCAGATAAAAAGTGGCATAGCAAGAGTTTAACGGTGGGGTCGCTGCGCAGTGAAGCACATGTTAAGCATTTCATATTCTTTCACCCTTTTTTTTTTTTCCTACTTTACAAAATGTGTGAAATAAATCATGAAAAACAATTAGATTTGGATTTCAATCTAATTTGCATTTCACACTCTCCAATTTGGGCAGTGCTCCTGGAGAAAATTTGGACAGACATGTTGTGAACAGCACGCTTCCCGCCAGTACAGACGTCAGACCTGGACACGGTGGTCCAGAGCTTCATATTTAAAATCAACATACCTTCCTCTTCAACGGCCTCTGCATGCAGCAAGCATCGAAAAACAAAAGCAGAATAGACAACAGAATTAGCAGGCAGCAAATGGAACCACGCTGCTGACAGATTTAAAGAACAGCTGTGGTCCCAGATGAACAAGGATTATTGAAAAATTTGAACTTCTTCAATTGTTGCCATGTTTTAGTAGTAAACATTATGTATACAAGAAGCCTGAGCACTGATACAAATACATCTACAAAATATAAAATAAAAAGACTATGACAAGAAAGAGAAATAAAGATCTCTTTGCAGCTAAGATAAATTAAACTAATATGTGAGAATATAAGGTTAGCATCATGAAGTTACACTTTCACCTTTAAAAACAAAGATGCAGTTAACCTAAAACCTCATTCAACTTTTATTGCAGAAGTGAAAAGTGAAAGCAACCATTTCATTAACATGGTATTTTAGAAGAACAGGTTTATCTTTTTAAGATGAATGTATTCATCAAGTATGTATGTGTAATGTGTGTAATGCAAATGTGTCGCATGTGAATGCAACACAAACTAAGACCTAAATGTCACAGCCATAACACAGAACTCTAATATCCATCACTTAGTAATGAAAAAAGATGATTTAATTATCAGCAAAGAAATCATGCTTAATGGCAAAAGTAAAGAAGCAACATAAAATATATGATGGATTGAATCATCTGATGGTCATGAGGTCACAAAATTACATGAAGATCAACCATATACTCCAGATACAAGTACCCAGAGTATATGTCTTAAAGTAGTAAAAGTACAATTAGGCAAAAAAAAAAAAAGGGGCCAACATTAGGGTTTTATTAACTGTACTTTACTCAAATTTTCCCAGTGCTTGCTTCAGATTGTTGTGTCGTTAGTGCATAACAGATCAGATAAATGATCAAGTACTTTCATGTTGTAATAGTAATAGTAGTGTAGTATTTGCCAGTATATTTTGACTAACACAAATTACTTTCTTTCAAATTAAAATGATCTTGACGAGGATTTCAAGCATTTGACCTGAGAGAATGTGAATAAAAATAAATATTAGAACTGTATTTAGGGACATATTAAAGGTTCAAAGTTTTCCATATACAAACTCTGGACTGATAATTATACTAATAAAATAATTAAGATGTTCAGAGGGGAATCTTTTTTTTTTCTTAGAATTTCAAAATAAATGTATAAGTATAGAATGACAAGTGTTGTTTGCCCAGAACATAAAGTCCAGTATAAACCTAAGGCCCAAATATCATTCATGCCATAACTGTAAATGCTCTAAATGTTCCTCTAATTCGAAATTATCATGTTAATATAAGAAGTAAGTGTCTTTGACTTTGTTCAGAGGTGAAAGGAAGGTTGCATTAGCATTAGCAGACATGGTGAACATGTGTGCAAAAGAGAATTAGTGGGGTCTGTCTGGCTGTAGCCGGTGGAGCGCACCTATGGCCTGGGAAAGGATGATAGAATACCCCCATCCCCCCTCCATGCCACATACCTTCAGGCTCAGGCTCAGGCTCAGGTTCTGGTTCTGGTTCTACCTCTGGTTCTGGTTCTGGTTCTGGCTCTGGCTCTGGCTCTGCCTCTGGCTCAGGGGCCGCCTCAGGGGCCACCTCTACTTCCTCTACTACCTCCTCTTCTACGACTATACAACATGCAGCGGGTCACCAGAGGAGAGGAAGGCGGTGAGAGGTTAATGAAAGCAGAATAAAGGGACAAAGAGGGGAGAGGTGGAGGTGGGTGAGGTGAGGTGAGGTGAGGTGAGGTGAGTGGAAGAAAGGGGAGATGTGAGGAGGTTAGTGGCAGTTTGGGGGAACTGCCACCAGATGGAGCTGAAGCAGATGACAAAGGCAAGCAGTTACAGAAGGGAAAATGTCAGTTAAAAGAAGGATGACATGAGTTGAATTCCCGGGAATAACTGCGCTGCATCCTGGTGTTTTCAACAACAAAGACATTTTCTGTCCTGACACGCTCTGCTGCTTAAAACCCGTGTCTTTTCATTGAAGTCAGATTGTTAGTGTTTACCAGCATGCCACGAAAAAAAAAAAAAAAATACATGTGAACTAGGTAAGAACACACATTTTCAAATGGGACTGATCAATTAGTATTAATGAGGTTCATCATCTGGAGTCTGCAAGCTGTGTCTTACCATCGTATTCTTCACGTCCATCCGAAAAAGAAAGGAGCAGAAGAACATTATCAAAAGATCCCATTTGTACCCATTTTTTGACAGAATAAAAAGTGCAAAATGTGGGTACATTAGGGATCCATGCTAAGCATACCACATCACAGTCCTCCTCAGAGCTCACCAGGGTGTTGACACTTTTTCATGTGTCAAGTGTGCTCAGTGCAGGAGGACTGTACAGCTGCATTAACATGCAGAGCTGCAGGTCTCGCTGCTAACAGGTCAGTTCAAGTGTGTTTAAATTAAATGTAGATTTGTCATACAGTATGGTTGACACTGTCCTGTTGTCAGCGTAGGGGCCTGCAACCATGCTACAGCAGGAGGACAAAAGAAATGTGCAGATTTTCTCTTAAGAAAGACTGTTATGACACATGTTGAATCTGGAGGAGTCAAGCCAAACCTGCAAACATTCGATTTTGGCCAGTTCAAATTACTCTCTATAGGGACGGAAAATCAGTTAAACAAGGATCAGAGAAAATACCGAGATGTAGCATGGAATCCGACCTGTACCTAATTTTCTGGGATTTTTTTGTATTTATTTATTTTATGAAAGAAGTGGCACTTACCCTCGACCTGCTCACTGCAAGAGAAAAGGCAAAGAAATCGCAGCTTAGATTGAAAACATCCTCTGTGTTAGAACTCATAGCTGACAAAAATCAGGATGCCTTTCAAGTGTACAGAACGCTGAGATTATCTGATCATTTTGTCAAACAATTTGCCAAAAAATTTTAATAGTATATTTCTGAATGTAAATGGACTTACACTTCTTCTGTGTCAGACATGGCGACAGTGGACTTTGCAACCTGGAAGTAAGAGAGAGGAAAGGACCTTAAAGTGCGTCTGCCAGGAACCACCGAGCAGCCTGTTGTATTTATAGTTACGGATTAAGTTGCAGATGTCTTAAATATCTTTTGCCAACCCCACCCTGACAAAACCCCACCCTGATGACTTTAGATATAACCCCTCACCTCCCCCAACCCTAACCCTCCAAAAACAAATATATCTACTTTGTAAACTTATCTCATAAAGTTCGGAATTAGACTTGATGGAATTGGATTTGATATTTAAATTCTCAAAATTCAGTGTCAAAAAAACTTTTTCAATTTATAATTAGACTTTCAGGTTTTGGAAATGTGAGCCCTGTTCCTGAGTCTGCTACTCTGATGTTAAGTGAGAAGGGAGCCAAACATAGATCTATGCCAGCAGACTGTTTAGTGTTGCTGAGAGAAGTGATTAATGTTGCGGTTGAGTGTTTAAAAAAATCTTTAAGGGGTTGTGCTAAAGGCCAACGTCCTGCACTCTCCATCACTCAGGTGTTTAAGACATTTTATCTTTAGAACCACATAGCTTCAGCTTTTAAGAGCTCCAAGCAAATGTTGTCACATCCAAACATCCTTCATGGCACGTGATGTATAATTCCAGACCTGAGGTGTTATATGTCCCAAACTCTTCAATGATAAACACACATGACCTGATCTGATTCATAATGGAATAAATCACATAAATCAGATGTCAGATTAGTTGCCTATTAGCCTCATTAGCATGAGGCTGCTATGAAGGTTGTCCCAGCATCACAGCTATTTCCAACAGACAGCTGCACAAGGTCCTAGATCTGGTTTCAGTAGAACCGATGATGAAGATTGGGTTCCTTCCCCTGGACCACTACCCATAATTCCTCCTTCATTTCCTTATGTGGTTGTCTGCCCCTCACATGGTTCCTTCAATCATCCTCCAGTGACTCCCTGCTGACCAAGGCCACTTTGCGCAAGAATTAAAATAAACCCTGAAAGGGAGCCGCGAGGGTTAGAGGTCTAATGCCTTCCATGCTCTTCTGGGCACCTTAGAGGTTTTACATTTCAAACTCAATTTTGTTTCCCGAGTGTTTATACCATCAAGTAATATTGCTAATGAGCTAAAGGACGATGCATTTAAATCCAGTCTGGAGTTTCCTGGCTCCTGTTCAGAATGGTAATGTGTTTATCCTGAAGCTATTGTCACTTTAATGCACACACATACTCAGTTCATACTCGCTTTTGCAAACATCATCAAAATCTTAATCCTTTTGTCAAAAAAAAGAAGCAAAAAATCCTACAAACCAGAAGCCTTGGGCACTGACCGGGCTCCCATATGTAAAACATCAACAACAACACGATGAATAGTTGCTGTTCTTATGCTGTTACATAACTTATTAGTATCATCATCTGTCTCCTGAAGCGGAAAGCTGCTTCAAAGGTTTTAAGCCACGTGCAAATCCCTCAGGTATGAAATTCCGCTGGATTGTTGGACTCTAACCAGACCAGTGCAAAAACAACAACCAAATCCTCATGACTGTCATTTAAGACCCTTGTGATTAACATTCTTAAATATTTGAACATTAAAGTGTCAATTTGTCAAATTTTAGATGTAAAACACAACAGAACATAATCAATAATCAATGCTGAGCTTATCAAACAAACAAATCCACCAAAAGCTGTACTTCCACTTTCTATTCTACTATCCTCTTTTTTAAAAAAAACAAAAACAAACAAAACTACAGCTTCTCTCATGTCATTCCTCACCTCAGCAGAGGCTTTTGCTACCCAGGACAGTGGTTTTAACACTTGTGGACTGGTTTGTGTTTAGTGATATTGCACTTGAGCTTCCTGTCTTCCACTCATTCCACTCACTCCACTCACACTCTTTCTCTGTCTATCTTCCTTACCTCAGAAAAGCTGAAAGAAGTGAGCTCCCTGCTGGCCGAGACTGGCTGTCAGGTTCTGCAAACTTACCGCGCTGATTATGTCCTTCTGTTATAGTGACATTTGATCCGCTGGACCTCCCTATTGGCCGAGGAGCCGGTCCGGAGGCGAGGCCAGGCCGGCGTTGGGGGAAGGGTCCACATCTTCGGGCCCCCTCCTCCCTCTGCTGGCACTCAATAAGGAGATGGAAGGGTCCAGACCTAAGGTGGGAGGCTCAAGTTTGGAGAAGGGGCCAGTCAAGACGCCCCCAGGTTGCTATTCTGGGGCAGCTGCATTAGGCAAGCAAAATTCTCCTGAGACCGAGAGGAGAGCTGGACGTCAGGAAGCAAAGCAGGTGGTGTTCTTGAACCTATTACAGAAGTCTCAGACACATCAACATAATGTACACTCTGGTTCGAGGAGGCCAGGACCTGAAGAAGCCAGTCGACTTGTGAAACGTACATGTTATCGATGGTGTTGTTTGGAATATTTTTCTGAATTTCTTGGTTTGCAAGACATGAACACAGCAGAAATAGTCACAAATGTAAAATGTAACCTGACAATGAGGGCTGTTTTGTTTATGGATATTGTTTTAGTGTATAACTGTACTGCTATGATCATTATGTTGTGAATAATTCAATTACAGAATTATGTATCGGTTGTGATCAAATGCTAAAATTCTGAAAAATGTATTATTATTATTATTATTATTTGCAGGGTTCCTACAGCTCAAGACAAATTAAATTCAAGACTTTTTAAAGGCTTTTTAAAATCCGTTTGAAATTAAATTTAAGACCAAACTGACAATGAACCAACATTGAAAAGGAAAAAAAAACACCAGATGAATTACCTGGGGGCAGTTTTACCCAAGTGTTTATTTTAAATAGAACATGACTTTTTGGTCCAGATGCTGCTACATTCATGAACCATTTGCATCAAAAAGCATAACTTTGAAATTTTGAATATATAACACACACACACAATATAACACACTTGCAAAAAACTAAGTATAGTTAAAGGAATACTACACCCACAGAATGATGTGCCCTCATTTTCTACTCACCCTAAATTATTTTTGTAATATAGACAGCCTAAATGTTACCAAATTCTTTTCATTTCAAACGAATATAAATGTTACTATTGTGTCCAAATTTTTAAGACTTTTAAAAATTTGATTTAAGACATTTTAATGCCAATTAAGGCCTTATCTTTAAAACAATGAATTCAATGTCTCTTAAGACTTTTCAAGGATCCGGGAGAACCCTGGTTTATATTAATGCAGTGATAAATGTGGAATAACACGTGTGTGTGTGTGTGTGTGTGTGTGTGTGTGTGTGTCCACAGACACATATGCTATAACGCAACTTGAGATAAATACTTTTATCTTATTTTGCCTTGTTCTGTTTTTATTTGTTCTTCGTGTTCAAAATAAATAAAAAGCAACAGCCCACAAGTAAACTGTCAAAAAAGAAAATGCAAAAATATTAAGCTTTCCAAAAAAGAACATTTGGTATAAAAGTAAAACATCTCCCAGACTCCTTAAATGTGTAAAACATCTACTCTCAAAGCAATCTTGTAGTTGTTTAATCTGATTATTTCAGGATTTGAGGTTGAATTTTACACATGTAGCTTTATTTTGATTAATATGAATGCTGGGAAATGTAGGAATTCCCTCTTTAAGCACAATTTAAATGAATGTTGTGCAGGATCAGGCAGATATGTTACTACTGTCTATCTCCTCTGCTAAGTCTAAATAAGCTGCAGCAGGAATCATTCAGCAAAGCCCTTGAGCTCCCCACATTCATTTACTGCATGACAGGAGGTCCTGAATGATCTCCATGGTTCCTCTAGGGGGCGCTACAATGACAGAATTAACAGCAAGGACTAATGGACATGAGTGGGAAGTGTCAAATGTTTTCATGACACAGAACGCAAATAGCCAACGCTCCTGTTGGATTATGCTGTTGTTCAACACTTTAACAGACCTGTCTGGGTGGTATCTACTGGCATAACAGAGGAAACCAATTAATAATCAAAACATTCAACAATTTTCTTTGTTTAAACCAATGTTATTACTGTATTATTATTCACCTGGGTAATTCTGTAAGTTTTCCTACTTGTCTAAAACTGGGATATTTTAGGAATATTTCAATAATTAGAAGTTAATTATAGATACACAATTAAAATACCAAAATGTTCTTTCTTTTGTGATATAAACTTCAGACCCTGAAGGACCTGTTAAATTGCCTCAAAATCTCAAGGACCCTTGAAGGGTGCTTTAATTAAGTTTACAAACAGATAACATGCAAAAGCTTTAAGCCAGTGGTTCCAGAACCATTTTAACTTTATACATTTCTGGCCACTCCACAGACTTATTTTTTGGCTGAAAGGGAATTTGGTTTTGATCATTTAATAGTTTGCTGTACTATGTTGCAAATTAAACATTCATTTTAGACTAAATATCAGTCTACATAATGTATATTACGGGTGGCGACAGAAAAGCCAGGTGTAGAGTCAAAGCCGTCAGTTGGCCAATTTCCCAAGAAAAAGAGAAGAAAAGATCAAAAGAAAAAGGCAGCTTATATAATGCAATTATGTTCTCTATAATTATTAGTATATCTTATTAGTGGTACTGTAGCTGACTATGATGCTTGCTAATTTGGAGAGTGTTTTTAAAATTATTTTTGTGTGGGGATGCCCTGAATTTTTTTATTTTTTTTTGGTGTGGGGGGGCACCACTGACTATCTCCAACCACTCTTCCACAAAGAGCTGAACTCAAGATCAGAGACATTTGTTTATTTTTTTCAAAGTGGCAGAAACCAGAACAAAAACATGTGTGGTCAGAACATTTTATACTTTATCACAAACTCTAATGTAGAACACCTGAGAAAACCTCTGCTTTCTACATTAACCACGTCCACTCCAAATTTCTGACACGCACAATAGTTCTCGGACACCGCATTAGAAAAAAGTTATTCCCGGACAAGCTGCAGGAACTCCTACAACAGGGCTGAAATGTTTAAAAATGATGTCATTGTTTTCTCAGAGCCCTGAAGGAGAGAACACATTTCTCTGTTCTTGTGGAAATAATCTGAAGCATTGAACCAGTTCTCTGTCTGTGTTACATGTTAAGTGAATCCACTTTGTGAAACCATTGCAAACAAAACACTGCTAATGCAGTCAACTGCAGCGTAGTCAACCTGAAGAAGAAGAACCACCTGTAAAAAGATTTACATAAACTGCAGGTCTCTTAACCCTTTAATGACTACCATTCTAACAGGCTGACTAGATTTCTTTGTCATTTGATCAGAATTTTTTTTTTGTCACTTCTTTTGAACCTTTTTTCAGAACCTAACTTTCAATATATGCTAATTAATTATCATTATAAATACTTAAGTGTTCTAATAAGTTTTTTACTGTTTATAAAAAAAATTACATAAGAAAATCCAACTGTTGAGATAACTTCTTTGTGATGCCATTACAGTGTTTGTTTTGTTTAGTCTTGGGTGGGTAGCTGTCAATCACTGAAATGATCGTACCTCCATGACAAACTGTGTGATGAATATATGACCTGATAATGTCACAAAAACAACAGCCACATCTTATCACTGTAGTTTATCTTATTTATGTCCTATGTTTATGTTTTAAGCATGTAATGGATGTAACAAACACAACAGACAAAGACAAGACAATTGTATTGATCTCAGATGAGTATGAACATGCACCTTTGGGGCCCCCCGGTGGCTTGGAGGCCCTATAAGTATTTACCTCAGGGGTCTCCAACCCCCAACCCCCCTCCATTAAATTATGAAAATATTTATAACAATATTCTGCCTCAATTTATCATTCATCTACAGTATGTGTTTTATTACAGATCAGTTCTACAAAGACACTAAACTCTTTGTAACAAAAGCAGAAAATGCTTCAAATTTTATGTCATTCTCTTTAGACATTTCAGTTTGTTCACATTTCTTCAGGTTATTCACATTTTAGTGTTTGGAAATGTAAACATTTTAATAATTTATTATTTTTTGCAGTAAAACAATGACAAAAATTTGAGAAAAAACTGCAAAGAAAATATTGAGTTATTTAATGGGTTATTATGCTCTTCATGCCACATTGGAACCATTGGCGGTCCGCATGTTTGAGACCCTTGATTTACTTAGTTCACCTAAGCCATGTTTCCACTACATGGTATCAGCTCTACTCGACTCTACTCAACTATTCCGATACCAGGAAGTGTTTCTTGAGTGTTTCCATACAGATACTATGGTACCTAGATGTCATCATGAGGCGCCATCAAGCTTGTGCTGTTTTTTTCCTCTGTCAGCCACCAAAGACAGAAATGTCTCAACCTCCATGATCAGCCACAGTGTAGTTTTGCAGAATGCCATCATTGCCTTGTGAACTGAATTTAAGTTACTGCTGTTTACTGTAACTCTGAATCTAGTTGTTTTTTAATGGTGGGTCGCACATTGATAACACAACGCAGAGACAACTCCACCAATTAGTGTCTGCGCTTTTTGTACATCACCTTTTAATGTCGCTTGAAGCGTTAGCATAGTAGATACCAAAAATCTAAGACCAGTGTTCTGTAAAATCCTTTCTACCCATTGAGACGTCCTACCAAGTCACACTGCGCATGCGCAAAACACATTGTTTCTTGCGACTTTATCAGAATAGCTTTAATAGCTATAGCAATAGATAGGTTTCAGTCATGTGACTATGACGACATCGCGATTTCAGCTGGAGGGGAGGAAGTAACCATGGAGAATGTCGCTGTGAGGGGAAACCATTGAAGAGAGTGCTTATTGTACAGATTTAGATACAGTGTCAAAACAGTGATACATACAGTTGTTTAATAATGTTGCTGTGGATAGTACTAACTACATGGTCCTGCAGACATCCTACTACACCAGCAGCAGATGAAAGTGTAGAAAGGTTTGGAGGCATAGAACTTTTTCATCATCAATAATCATCATCATAATCAAGTGGTGTTTTCTACCTTGTGTTTTTGTTTGAGTTTGTGACCAATTCTTTTTGGCTAATATTATTTATGAATAATAAAACTTTATGAACTGTTAGAACAACCTGCATATACTAATAATGTAGCCGCATATTTTGATGGGGTCACTTCAGTTTTCAGAACATCTTACTTGGATAATATCAATGAGGAAGCATATTCTAAGGGGGCATTAGAAATAACCTACATCCCACATATGTCTAGCCTACATTTACTTTCAGGTCATTATCAGTGTTTGAACATCCTAGTTGCAGAAAAATAACTCATCAAGACAGTGATGACAATAAAAAGAAAATGGAAGCACAAGCTAGTATTTACTGATGAGGCAGCACAGACTGTCAGACATCTAATTTCATCCTATGGTTGACCATTTCATGGAAGTAGGACAATTCGACAGAACTTTTTCATAGTGGAAACATCCCAAAGTGAGTGAAATTGGGTAAAAGCAACACTAATGGAAACGCAGAAGCAAGAAACAGCCCTCCATGAAGGAGTGTGTTGGTGATCGATGATCCTGTTTTGTATATTATATTTCAATAATTAAAGTTTTCATTTGATAGTGAAATTATCTTCTGTTTGTCAAAGGGAGTGTACCTGGGGTCCATGGAGTACTCAGTGTTTAAACAATGAATACATATGAGGCCTGAAATCACCTCTAGAACTGAAACGAAACACTAGGGCTCCTGGAAAAACTGGAAATCTTGTGTATCCCATCTACACTGAGGTCAAAGGTTATTACATTCAAGTCAGTGTGAACTTTTACCGCCTACTGTACATGTGCACGCTTATGTCCCCACACGTGCACGCTGCTGTCTGCACACACACACACATCTGACCCTTTTGTCTACACAACCTGAGTTCTTTCTAACTCAAAACTACTAAAGTTATTATTAAAATGTCAGTTGTATTCACTAATTCGAGGTCCCTTTACTTAAACCACAAGTAACACATGCACATCAGTAATAAAACATAAAAATCACCAAAAGATTGAAAATGTATAGAAAATTAAAGTTTACTGAATAATATTAATTTGTGGGAAAGGTTACAATAGGATTCAATTTTGCAAGTGGCCACTCACCATACACACACAGTCACTGTAGCCGGCAGTGATGGGTTGCAGGTCTGAGTGTGGCTTGGGTGCGACGAAAAGAGATGGCGATGGATGGATACAAAAGTTCAAGATGGCGTTGTCACAAAATGACGAAGCAGGTCACATCCTCACTGGTACCCGCTCTGGTTCACCACATGCTGCGCCCCGGAAATATGCATTTAAAATCTAATGCCAATATTATCTATACATTTCTAGTTGACAACTAAGCATAAAGTCCACATTTCGGTCCGACATTATGAAACAAATACATAAAACAGGGTCATTTAGCAGTACTTAAAACATAAATGCAGCAACAGTATTACATACACTTGTTCAATGGATGCTAACTGCTAATACAAAGCTAACGTCTTTTGCCTTAAGGGAAATACAGTTTGCGGGACAATGTTGCCTCACAAAAGGTAGCCATAAGGTTGACACTCCACTTTTGATTATTGAATTAATAATTATTACATGTCTCCAAATTACAATTTATCAGGAGAAACTGCGGTTGATTTCTCTCTCGTGTTGGCAAAGTTTAGAACAAGCTAAAGCATTGTCTAAAGCACTTCCGGTTTACAAGCAACGTAACGGACATACACATGGGAGAGGAAACCCCAATACATAGAGAGTACATCCTGCTGTTTTCTTCAAAATAAAAGCTAAAATTAAACGAAACATCCATGGCTTACTGTATTAATTTCTAAATTATATCCAGGAAATATGAATGTAAATGTTTTTGTAGCATATGAAGCATACATTTTTTTATAGCATATGAAGTGTATTTATGCTTTTTAACATATTTTTGAACGACACTTCTAATTAACTTATAACTGATAACTTATATTTTAAACAGGTTACACTTGAAAATGTAGAGCATCGTTTCCAGTCATGGAAATTATTTGGGAATTGATAAAAAAGGCTAAATGTCCTGGAAATAATTGAGATCTTTTTAATGAACCAATGTTTTTATGGAGTTAGAAAAATGTCCACTCAGTTGGAAAACATGCTTAAGCTTTGAACCAAAGAAATGTAAAAAACAATATCAGAACACTATGCACTCCTTTTGTTTTAGAATTCTGTTAATTGCAGTCTAATAACAACAAGCAATTAATTTATACATAAACATGTTAGTGCAGATCAGGTATTAAGAACAGAAAACTTACAGTAATGATATGAACTGACTGATATGGAACTAAAACAACAAAAACCATGAATATACAAGAGAACAGCTATTGAAACTGGCATACATATACATATATATATATATATATATATATATATATATATATATATATATATATATATATATATATATATATATATATATATATATATATATATATATATATATATATATATATATATATATATATATATATATATATATATATATATATAAAATATAATAGCATAATTTTTGCCTCCTTTCTAACGTCTCAATATGCACTCCAGCACATAAAATAGACTCCACCCACATCATCACTCTATAAAGCCAACACATACAACGTTTCCGTACAACCTTCGCATCGCCTGTTTTAATCTTCTCCCTGATCAAGTCCAACATTTTCACTCTTATCTCTGAGTGTTCGGGGAGATTTGGCGCTAATAACAAATAACAAAAAGTTGGGATAAAAAAGCATTCAAAACAGGAACTGACGGGCTTGCACATGCGCGAGCCGAGCACGCACGCGCGCGCGCACACACACACACACACACACACACACACACACACACACACACACACACACCTCAGCGGGTATTGATCGTCCCTGACCCGCCCCACCCGCATCCGCAATATGTATTAATACTGCGACCCAGCCCGCCCGACTCTCGGGTCACCCGCGGATATCCGCTGGCCAGCGGGTAGCCCGCGCAACACTAATATATACATATAAAATTGTATTTATTTTTTATTTTATATATTGTGTTTACACTTATTACCCAATGGTGAATTTATCTATAAGTGATAATTACAAACTTGGTCCTCATGAGACATGGAAACCAGTGTGTGTGTGTGTATACAATATGTGTGTGAAAAACATCCCAAAACTTGTTGATAACCAGAAACCACTGAGATATTTACACTTCTTTCTCTCTTGACACTTCTAATTAAGAAATACAAGACTATCTTTTACTTGGAATTGCGTCAAAGACCCAAATGGGACCCATTAAAACTGCCCATGGACCTCTGGAACCCCCTGATAATGCTTAGAGACCTCCTCCACAGGGTTAAATAACTAACTAAAAACTAAACTGGAATAAAAGCGCAGCCGTTCCACCTTGTAGGTCCCAGTTGGATCCCTGGTACATCCTTGAAGGACCCCTGGATGGCTCTCGGACCTCACATTTAGATCCCTGAGGTGGTGAAACCTAAGGTGCTGTGGCCTATCCCCACTGTCGCTCTGCTGTCACGACGACGTTGCTGTCACAGGGCTCAGGATTTATTTTTGGACTGCCATGGCGTCTGTTCCTTCCATTTGTAGGAAGGGGGGTCGAGTTGGGCTCAACATGAACCTACCGCTCTGACACTTCAGGCTGGGACAAGCAGGCAGCAGCCGGCCGGCCACCCCCCAAGCAGCAGTCGCACAGGTAAACACTCCACAATTACACCTTTTATTCTTCAGAGTGAGTGTAGGGAAACTGTTAGCAGTGTCAGGGAGGCAGCAGAAGCCCTTAACTCTGCAGCAATGGATGAGGCATGTGTTTGTGGAGCTCGGTGCAGCATTAATCTGTGCTCACACTGGTTCTACTCCCTGCAACTTCAAAACACACCGGCCTGTCATTTATGTGTCCTGTCTTTAATGAAGTATGACTGAAACATCACATTTTGCACAGGAGTTGTAATTATCCTGTTTTTTTTTTTTGTTTTTTTTTTGTAATTACAGGAAATAAAAATCCTCATGTTGTTTAACATTGAACTTGAATTGATTGGATGGTTGTCTTGTGTTGTGTGTTTTCTCCAGGGGAACCTGCCTGGAGCGCTTTGAACATCTGCAATAAGCTTTTTACCTGGTAAGTGCCTCCATTTTCAACCACTGTTTGTTTGTTGTGTTTGTGTGATGCCTCATAACATGCCTGGAGGTGAATGACTTTTTGGGGTGGATTCTTTTGCTTAAGGAGGCCATTGTAGATCCACTAGGCTTTTATTACATGTCTATTATTATACTTTCCTCTTTTGAACTTGCATCCTGAAGGCGCTCCAAATACCGAACCTACCACAGCCTTAAAAGGATGAGTAAGTTCTCATGTGTCAGGCCGGCAGCAGGTTCAGGGTGCGATTGGGAGGGGGGGGGGGCTTTAAAACTGGCCTACATTTCACTGAGATGACACACATAGTAAACTGAGGATATTATACAGCTCTTTGGCCCAGACGTCTGTCATTTGCAAATTAAATCATGTTGCTTCTTATAACCGTATCATGATTACATCAAATTTTACTGCTGAAACTTCATTTCTAAGGTTTTGATGGTTATTAAAAACAAACAAAAAAAGTCAAACTTCAAAGCGCAGACACTCGGATCTATTCATATTATTTAAATTGTCTTGCGTGACAGTGTATCATCAAGTGTTAATGTTTTTCGGAGATACTATCCAGTGTCAGTGGCTGTGACATCACGAGGTCAGATGTTCTGCATTTACTTTCACCCTTCAGCAGATATATATACACACACACATCTATATGTGTATGTTGTGTAGGCAGGGAAAGATTTACAAGAAATTTCAGGGTGGATATTCATGGTTCCTAGTGGATGAACTCAAATAAATGTGGATATGATAGTTTTTATTTGCCCCACTTATGCATAGGGATAGTTATGTTATATGTGTTTATTTATACAGCAACACTGTTGGCTAATGTGCTGTACACAGACATAAAAACTAATGAAACATACACAGTAGTGGTAGGAAGTTTTCAGATGTCCTTAACATTTTCAAATATTATCATGAAATATTTGCAGAAAAACATTTTTTTTTGTATTTCTAAAGGTCTGACTGCATCAACAGGGACAAATATATGCAGATATTTTTAGTTTGTTTATTGTTAACAAAAATACCTTGACAGTTTTAACATGATAAACCCTAGATGTGTTTCATTATCTTGCTGAAACATCCAGTTTTGACCTATTTGGTAGAATTCAAATATTTAAAAGTGAGTCTTAATGTAATATATGACAAATGCATGGGGTGTCCAAAAACACATTGTAAAGGAATGAATAAAAACAATAAAAGTAATTATACATTAAAATGGTAATAGACAGTTTACACTAGAATATATTTTTCTACCTGCAGCCAATTGTAAAATAATATGGTTGATTCTTGGGTAACAGTTGGAGGCTGTCATCACACATAAAAATACTGAAACTTATTTGTTGGGAACATTAAATACACAGCACATTACCAACCCCCCAGAGTTTGGACCATTTTTAATACATTCACAGCCTTTTTTCTGCTGCCAACCTCAGTGCAAGCATTACATTTTTTATCCAGATCCATGTTTCAATCACAAATCCTCACCACAGTTAATATAATGAAATGAAAACTTGCACAGATGAAAGCGGTTTTGACTGAATCCACCTGCAGCTGATGTTGAAATATAAGCCCCCTTCTCATGCACAGTGTTTCTCATGCAGAGTTCTCCCACACCACTTTGTTTCTTAGATCCTTAAAGCAGCTGAAGTTCCATCTGATCTGCATCATACTGTCCTGATTTATTGTTTTTGGAAAAGTGATGCAGCCTGTAAAAAGCCAGGAGTCTTTAAAAAGGGGAGCGTGTGATTGGCTGCGAGTCCTCCCTGGCTTCAGACTAAAATTAGAGCAGAGTAGGATCAGCTGTGAGGCCGTAACATCATCCACGAAGAGTTCAGCTCAGTTTTACAGCTCGCAGCACTCAACTCTGGCTTTCATAAGCAGCGCTCACACTCTGGGGTTGAGTCATCTTCAACACACATGTGTGGAATGTCCAATTTTATGCTTTTGTGAATGTGATAAAAAGTTACAGACGTCCACGACCCATAAAGACCCAAACCTCCACCATCGAACAAACTCATCTGAACTGTTTAATAACTGTTGATCCACTAATCATTTTTAATACATGTAAATAATTGGTGTAAAATACAGTTAGTCATCTTTTCATGGTCATCATATATGACCCATTTGGATCTTCAGAGGCTCTTGTAGTTACCATGGAAACACCATCATTTTCTACAACATCGATTCACCAGTAAAACCCATGGAGTTGGACAGTGGATGGAAACTGATCAGTTAATCATATTTTTTTTATTGAGTTTTCACTGTTTTCGTGTAATAACCTTTGAATTTTGGCTAAGTTTTTCTGAACACCTATATTAATGTAAGGTGTAGGTGTTAGTTATCGTGGTTAACCGTGGAAACGCTGTCATCTTCTGCAACATTGATTCAACAGTAGTCACTTTATCATTGACTCTCAAATTGCGCAAATATAACTTGTGCAGAAAATTTTACCCAATGGAAAAACAACAATTTCAACAAAACCCTTGTTTTTCAATTAAAAGTTTTTGTGCTGGCAAGATATATATATTTTTGGAGCATAGCATAAATAGTATATTATGCAAAACTGTAACAGTTCAAAATAGGAAAATACCTGAATAACATACAAAAGTCAGAGGTTAATATTCTAATAAATTCTGATAAATCACTTAAAGGTTAAATATTGAGGCACATTTTATATAAAAGTAGCACTGGGTCTTCATGGGTTAAACACACGTTCCTCAAGTTTTGACATTTTGGACTGATTTGGATTTCACTCAACAGTGCAACACGATATAGTGTCTTGTCTGAAAACGATTTCTATTTGTGGTTGTTTGTAAACTTCTTCAAGGGTCAGAAGATGATCAGATTAAACCACTGAGGAATGGATGAGCTCAGCCAAATGTATGACAGATCAATGTGGAGATATTACTGAAACAGCAGCAGCCAACAGGAGAAAAAAAAGACCAAAGAAGACAAGTAAAACACTAAAGTATAAAAGATTTTTTTAATTTATTTATGAAAAAAAAAAGGTTATAAACAAATAAAAGCAGGGATTTCAGTAACTTGATATTCAGGTGAAAAGTGTCTGCAGTAATTAAGAAACAGAACTAAAGGCACCAATGGGTTAAACTTGAAAAATAGTCGAAAAAAAGGTTTGATTGTATATTGCAGATCAAGTGTGTGTAGTTGTTTTCACTGTAACATCAAATTAAAATTCACACAAAACATTTGCAAAATCATCATTATCAGAATAAAGTCTGATAATTTTACAGTTTTTGACAAAGTACTCCTCCCAAACACTTTCAGATTGGTCTTAAACCATATCGCAAGGTCAAAACAGATCAAATATTTTATTGTTTAATGAATAAAAAAAATCTTGTAATCCCACATAAATGGAAAATGTAAACGTTTCTATTCAAAAATGTTTCAATGACAAAGTTTTTTTCTCTCAAAGGTTTAATACAAGGAACAGTCAGACATCAGAAAACACAGGGACAGTGAAGCTTACAATCAGATATATACAGAAGATTGTATGTGTGAAAACACAAAAACGGAAGAGGAGTTTAAACAAGTACAAATGGTTTGGATTTGTTGCTGGGATTTGATAGATTAGATTGTGATTTATTGAATACAGATGAAATATGTTGGATTGTTCCATCTTCTGTTAATGTCTTATTTTCAATCTGTGGATGTTTATGAAGGTTGAATCCAACTCCTCAGTGACATGAATCTGAAATAAACAGAAAGACAATATGAATATGACACTGACATTTTAAAACTTAATATACAGAGAATAAGGAAACATTATATAGGGACATATCACCTGCATACAACATGTAGGATTCACCTTTACAGAAAATATTTAGACACACATGTTCATGTCCATCATTTTCAATAATTATCTTGATAAGTGTTGAACTAATATTTGTTTTAAATTTAAATATTGATTTTTATTACTGATTAAAGTAAATTATGCAAAAACGAACACTTGTGTAAATAAAAGGGTTCAATGTAAATACGAATTAACCCAGAAAGAAACTAAAAAAAAAATCTATTTTAGTTATATTTATTTGAGTATATGATTACCTAATGACATTCATCATTAGCCTTTTTTAAACCAGCCGTGTTAGCAAAGACGTCTGTCCCAGTATGGAATAATATGTCCAAATAGTGTGCACATGTGCCAGATAAGAATGATATTAAATATACTGTATGTTGTTTTCCATAAGGTATTTGATATTTACTGATAAATAAATGTAAACGATTTACATTAATTAATTTCCTGTAAACAAAATGACTTAGAGCAGCTACTGTTGTCACAACTTAGTCAGACCGAGTTATGACCTAGTATTGTTACAATACACATATAGTTTAATATCAAAATAGAACATTTAGAGTGATAGATTCACAGTTATTGTAGATGATTATCAGTTTATATATTGTGTATATATACATATTTATTTACATATTTAGTACATTTTGATGTGTAGCTATTCATAGGATGCACTGATAAAACACTTCCATTAAGTTAATATGTAGTATGTGATATGTAAACACATTTAAAAAATATCACAAAAAGCAAAATAATAATGCAAAAAAAAAAAAAATCTATTCATGTTTCCAGCGAGGGAGTAAAACATCAGTCATCCAAATACCATTAAAACCACAGACAGTACAAACACTGCCTCGAACCACAGTGACCTCAGACCTGCCTTTATTTGACAAATATTTCATCGTAATGTCATGAATGACTGTTTTCTGCCTGTTTTTGTTTGCTTCTCCAGGGGGCTGAAGCGCTCATGGCTGTCGCTTACTCTACTGTCACCCAGCCGGGCCTGCTTTCCCAGCAGTACCCTCCACCCCTGCTCCCCAAGCCTGGAAAAGACAATGCTCGGCTTCAGAAGCTCATCAAGAGAACTGCCAAGAAAAAGGCCTCAGTTCAGACGTCGCAGTCCTCCGCATATTTCCGCTCCAGCCTTTCCCCTGTGAATGAAGCCAGCCCTGACCTTGAGCACAGCGACCACTCCACCCCTCCCCGCACTCCAGAGACTCCGTCCAGCCTCTACTTACATCATCCCCCACGCTTTACAGTTAGGCCACTTTACCAACATGTGGCGTCCCCTTACCCACATCGTGCAGCGTACAGTAGACCTGCTAGGATGTCGCCTCAGACGGTGGGGACTGCTTCGTTCTCGTATTCGCAGCATGTTAGCACAGTGTCTTATTCTGTTACTGTTGGGTTCCCACCAGCTGCAGCCCTAGTCACTCAGGCGACTGTGTCCAAAATATCTCTGCCAGCTTCCTACGTTCCTGAAACAACAGGACCAGCTGTGGAAGTGAGAAAACCTGCTTTTAGCACGCATCCTGTTGCCACAAGTCCTGTTCCGATTCCTTATCCAGCACCAGGAGGTCAAGCTATGACTCGACCTCTCACTGTGTTGACTCCGTTTGTTAAACCCAGAAGTCCTCATCCAACATTCAAAGCAACTGAGCCCTCGAGATCCCCTAAACCAATGTTTGATGTTCCTCAAATACGGATGTACACAGCGAGTACCTCATACTACGAGACATCCAGGACCCCACCAGTGTATGACACAGCTGGACTAACCTCTATTGGGAGCACAGTACCTCACAGTAAAACAGACACAAAACGAGATTTGACTCCGACGTCAGAGCTCAGAAGAGGTACGACCCCACCCGTTCAGTCCACTGTGATACTAACAGATACAGAGAAAGAGAGAAAAACACCAACTTTGGAAGTTAAAAGAGGTACCACACCAACAGGAGAATCAAACAGGGTTGTAACACCTACAACTGAAATCAAAAGAGCAACCGCAACAACTGAAGTAAAGAGAACTACTCCAACATCTGAAATCAGAGCTAGAACACCAAACTTTGATTTTCAAATATCCAGAACATTATGTGCACGTCCCAAAACACCAGCATACCATGTGACCCGAGCCACAACACCTGTTTTTGAAATCTCAAGACCCAATCCTCTCCTATTTGCAGTGTCACCAACAGAATTAGAGAGGTCAAAAACGCCACAAACAGTTTGTGCTGGGAATAGTGTGTCTGTTTCCCAAAGTGTGAAGACCAATGAGCCTAAGCCTCCTGAAACAATAACGAATGGGGATATTCATTCAGTGATGACACCAGTAGAACCACCAGCAGCTAAACCAACTCAAAGAAGTATTGTAAAGTCAAAGTCAGTGCCTGATCTTACAAGCACAAAGACCCCAGCTGCTCCTGTTGGCTCACAAACACCTAATCCTCCTCCATCTGAGTCCAAACCACCAGCAGTGGTGCCTCTTGCCAATCAGAGACCTAGGACTCCAACGTATGAGGCGTCGCGACTCATGACTGCAGGACCTGGCTATAAAAGACCAAAGACCCCAACAAATGGGACAACATCCTCAAGTGTTTCACCTGTAGGGTTTCAGAGGCCCAAAACCCCAACTCAGGTGGCCCACAAGTCTTCCTACCGTGGATTAACACCAGCTGAATATGCTGCTTATGGAGGAATCAAGACATACTCTCCAGCATTTGGTCTCTCGGGTTCTAAGCCCCAAGAGGAGGTGAAAACGAAAAAAGAGGAATCAGCAGAGGATGTAACACCCAGCCAAGATGTGTCTGTGAAAGATGAGGCATCTAAAGTCAAAGAAACACCTAAAGAGGAGGTGACACCTCATGTAAAAGATAACAAAGTCTCAACTATCTCGGCAGTTCCCATTATCATAGTTTCCCAAGCATCTGAGACCTCTGCAATGACATTAATGCAAGAAAAATGCACAGTATCCAGTCAAGTTGAACAAAAACCAACTGTGATTCAACAAACACCAAAGACTGAACCTCCAAAGCAAGAGGAAAAACCGTCTGAGAAAGAGGAGGTGAAAACACCTGCTCAAGAAGCAACAAAACCAAAGACGAAAAGTTCTGAAATAACGCAACCACTGCCTAAAGAGGGGAGCCAGGACCCTCTAAAGGCAGTGAGAAAACTTTTAGGCAAAGGTAAAGTTCAGACTACCGAGCAGAAAGCAGAAACTGAGGCTAAAGCTAAAGTCCCAGAACCAAAAGAGGCGACAAAACATTCAGCTGAAGCTAAAGCTGATGGTTCAACGCTGACTGCTCTGTCTGCTGCTGAGCCAAAAGCAAGTGACAACAAAGGAAAAGATGAAAAGGCAGAGGTGGCTTCAGCAGCTAAAGCTATACCTGAGAAAAAAGAAGAAGGCGAGTCTGCACTAGCAGCTGAGCCTCTTCTTAAAGCCATGCAGAAGTCAAAGGGGTTAAAATCTAAAATGAGTGGATGGTCAAGACTGAAGAAGCATATGGTTGTTGAACAGGAGGAGCCTAAATTCCCTGAAGTAGGGTCTCAGAAAGAGACCAGTGAGCAGGACCAGAGTGAGACGACGAAGACTGATGAGGAGGCAGGTGAACAACCTGCCGCTCAGGTTGAGAACCAAGAGAAAGACGCTCCCAAGGCAACAAAGATGTGGGACGCTGTCCTTTTCCAGATGTTTTCCACCAAAGAAAACATCATGCACCAGATTGAGTTGAACAAAAGCGAGGAGGAGAAAAAGGAAGAGACAAATGAGCCGCTAGAAATCCCTTCGTTTGCGTACCGGCTGCCTGTGCTGCTTTTTAGTCCAAGGTTTGACGCTAAAAGGCTGAAAGAGGCAGCGTCGAGGCCAGTGACGAAAATTTCAACCGTGTTTGAAATGGGTCTGATTGGCCGGAAAAGCAAAGACGAGGAACCAAAAGACTTTAACAGAACAGCGAGGGGGTTCACTGGCAATTAAGCTACATATTATGTGATGTTTAAAGACGAAAATGTAAAGAAAACTTACAATTTATGTTAAATGTACAGCAGAAATGTTAGCAGCAGAGTTGTTGTACAGGTCCAGAGTCTTAGTCTCTGTGTTTCATGTTGGATATTTGTGGTAATTTTGTGGAGAATTCGGCCTAAACTTTATACTTGACTAATGCTTTGTGCTGCATTTGTGGTCGTCTGGTTGTTCAGTGTTTGTATCTGCGGTTAAAGAGCGCTCCATGTGTCTTACAGTTACTCAGACGTCGCATCAGATTAAAGCGTTTTATGTTTTAAATAATTTCAGACCTTCTCATTTGTTCCGCCCTCAAGACAAAAACAAATAATAATGTGATAATGTTGCTTCAAATATAATTTTTTTTTTTTTTTACTTTTACTGAAATAAAAAAAAATTGTCCTGAAGAGATTTTAATTAGACTGTTCAATGTTTAAGAAAAAAGTAGTGAACCAGTATTTGTGTTACTTAGTACTAAACTATATTTTTATACATACAGTTATCTTTAAAAACATGCAAATTTGAGATTTTAGGAGAAATCATTGTGGCGTCAATAATCGTTACTGATTATTCAGATAGTTTTCTTCAAAATGGTGCTACTTGCCTCTGGGTAAGACCTTTCACTGGATAATGGATGTGTAGGTAGGAAAACCTGGATGAGTTATGAATTATTTGTTTAGTTTGGCTGTAGGTGGGTTTTAGAATGAAATTTCTTAAAGTCACAATAAAGTTTTTTTTTTTTTTTTACCATTTACAAATAAAAATAAAACATATACGACAGAAACAGATCAGTTAAAGGCAAATAAGTGTAACATGGTTAAAATCCAGATCATTTATTGTTAGTTTTATGTTAGGAAATTAAGGTAGAAAAAAAGCTCAACTTTAAACAAACTGAAAGAAGAATGTTTTAGTCACAGACTGAAGTATGTGTTAGAAGACACAAAATGATCATTTTATTGTGACTTAAAGATGGATACTGAGCTAAAAGCTTGTGCAAGTGGTTATAAAAGTGGGACACTGAAGTGAGGGTCAAAAGTCAGATAAAAATATGACTGTGATGCAGTACACTTTATTTTTGTAGTTTTAGTTTCGAGCCTGCCAGGTGTCATTATATCCTTTTTTCTATACTGATTCAATTTCTGTAAATGTTATTGTGTGTGCTTAAGTTACTGATTATTCTCAGTTTTTAACATATTTGGGGTTATTTTAATGTCTGTTTGTCTTGTCTCTGAACAAATCAGATTCTGTAGAAACTTTTAAAATAAATTTGAAGCAAAGTTTTTTCCGTGGTGACAGTTTATTTGTGGAGCTCAAATCTACAAGCACCTTAAGAATTACACTTTTACTGTCAGTGATTTTACAAAATCCAGATGAGAGAAGCTACATCCAGAATGGGTAATTTGTTTCAAACATAGAAAAAACGGTTAGAATTTAAGATCTCGCTGTCATTTTAATTGTAAGAAAAACATGTATTTAAAATTTAAATCCCAGTGTCATTTAGATTGTGATCATGGAATGTATATTTTATACGTTAATTCTGTCCAGACATGTGGCATCTCATAGAACATATTTATATTATTTCTTATCTTAAAGTGATTTTTAAGTGCTTTTTTTTTTTATGTGAAGATCTAAAATAAAGTTTTAGTTAAATGTTTGTAGTTATTTGAGTTTCACCTTCGCCTCAGACAGATTCACCTCAGCTGTAATTAGATTACTCAGATACTGTATGTGCAGCTGATGCGACAGGTTGACACTAAGAATAAAAGCCTGTAGATTATTGTGATTATCTACTCTGATGTTCTTTCCTTCCTGTCAGATGTCTTACCGTTAGCAAACTCTCCTCCGTCCTCTTCGTCGACAGGGATTTTCTCATACTTTCCATGACCAGTGACGATGAATTTGTATTTTTTACCACCCGCAGCATTCTGAAGAGACAAGACACAGCGATCAGACTGTTCACTGAACTCTTCCGATATGAATTTAATCATGATACAGAACATCCAAAACTCCACCAAGTCATAATTTATCTTTACATAATGTTCCAAGATAGTTTAGTGACAAAACTCCTCAAACATTTGGTGACATTAAATTGAATATTGAATATGTAAACTTAATGTAAGTTGCTGTTAAACCAAGCCTCGTTCATTTCAGGACATAAAAACATGGTGTTGAATGTTTATGACATCTGTTTTAAGAACATGAATATTTTTCTGAATTATTCAATATTTTTCTGTGTATGGAAACAACATGATGCTTAATGTCTGGAGACTAAAACAATGATAAAGGATTCTATTGGTAACAAACACTGGGCCTGAGGGTTACAGTACATCTAAGGATAATTAATAAAAAAAAAAAACAGTGGAAATGGTCTGATACAACACAATAAAATGTGTGTTTATAATCCATGCCATCATTAAAAAGTGCTTTGTCATTAACAGGGGGCTGGGATACTTTTATGATCAGTATTATTGCTTTATGTTTTTGTCAGCTGAAATGTTTTACAAAAAGTTGAAAATTTGCTTTTATTTCACTTCACTCAGTGTTGCAAAACTCTTTTAAAACTCTTTTAGATGTACTTATAGAAGTGTTTGCCTTTGTTCTCACCATAAATAATCATTTTAAATCACAAGTAACTTTTACTCTGGAAGAAAAATAAATGCTTAAAACAAATATTAATTTGACATATCGTAATTGTTACTGATGCCAAAATTGTTATGATGATAACCTTTTCAGAAATATCAGACCAGCCCAGGTGTGATGGTGTGATGGCAGTCGTACAAAGCCTGTTCTTTTCCATCCGGTTTAATCTGAATAATCTAATAATCAGTTTAAGGACCTTTTAGGAGGTAATGAGGGTTCAGGTCACAATGTACAATAAATGTGAGGTACTGATAAACCAGGTCTGGGTTCATCCATAAAGAACCATTGCAACTTTTGTCATTTCCGAATGTATTTTTTTTTTTTTTTGTATTTTTTAAGTGATTTACAACTATATATCCTAATACTGCCCTCTGTATTTTGCAGTTTTTCAGTGTAAATCCAATATTTTACAATATTTAATTCAGAGACCATGTATATAATCATAAAAAACCCATATTAAAGTTGAATGTTATTATATCAAAAACAGAGAAAACTGAAGAAAAGATGACTTTTTCAGAAAATCTATCTTTAACTGCACATAAACCAAGTATCTCCATCCACTGTCATGGATCAAACTCCACTACAGAGCGTCTGAACATCCAAAAGTCATGTCTGATGACCATGAACACATGACAAACTGCATTTTACACCAATTGTTTACATGCATTGAGTGGTGGATGTTTGGTTCCTTTTGGGTTAAAAGTTTAGATGAAGTAGAATTAGAAACATACCTTTGTCTTCTGTCCCGCCCTCCCTGACGAGTCACCTATGCCCTCCCACATGTTCCTCTTCTGCATCACATCTCCAGCCTTCACATCCTAACAGAACAAAAACAAATCTAAGGAAAAGGTTCTGGAAAAATTTCACCTACTTCCAAGGTGCACAGAGATGGAGCAAAAATAACTGCACATCAAGAACTCCAGCAGAAGAATTTGCTTTAATCCTAAATATAGACCAATGTGTTTTGGCTGGTGTTCTTCATTGGAGTCTGTCAAAAACAAATACAAATAATATGAAGGGAACCAATAACTAAGTTGTTGAGGTCTTGGTATCACATGGTTATTTTTTTTATTGTGCCTTTATACTTACTAAACTCAAAATCTGTCAGTGACTTAAAGAGACTGCTAATGCAAAATAAGAGTTAATGTAGACAGAGATGATGCATGTGGCAGATTATATTTCAGATCATGAAATATCATTATGTATTGTAATATGATCTGCAGGATATAAATATGTATCTATACTTTCAATCTAATTTTTATCACAGTGTTTATCACAGTCAGCAGAGTTTAGTTTATTTCAGACACAGACATAATACAAAACAAACATACAAAACAGGACAAAAATAATTATAATAAATAGAATAATAGAAATTAATACAACTGTTGTGTCTGAAATGTAGTTCTTCTGTGCACTCCGATTGCAAGAAAACATGGAAAAGGTAGATAAAATATTACTGTATATACATGACACATATTTACAGTTTTTTTTTGTTCTTTATTATATTTCTAAACACTCCTCCATCTGTTTTCTGAGCCACTTACAATATTTAAAACTCAACCAGACCCTTTATAAACATTTCTAAAGATTTTTTCATTAATATAATGGCAATATATGAGGTAAATCTGCATTTATCAATTATGAATACATTCATATTTTCATGATTTGACAGTTTATGTCATTAAACAAATATAACAAATAAAAGTTTACTAAACAAGAACATTTTAAAGTCTTGGAAACAGAAGGATAAATTGTCGATGTTTCTCCACTAGAGGGAAACCTCACATAACTGACTTTCTGCACCTGAATGCATCATTTCACAGTTTGTCCAGCTGATCTGCTCATCCAGTCTCACCAAACAAACACCTTTCAGCTGTGGCACTAATACAATGAAACAACAAGGTAAAGAAAAGTAAAATAAAGGTATTGTGTTTGTGACTTACACTGGGTTTGCAGGGCGACTGTTTACTGTCTGTTGGACCTTTCACCCACTGAGTGATCAGACTGGCCACGCCCACTTTCAACCCCTCTGTATCCTGATTGGAAGAATGAAAATAACAGGGTTTTTTGTCAGGGCTTTTAAATCAGTATCTGTCTTCACATTCACATTTGTGCAGATAGAATAAAGCAGGAGAGTGATGGAAAACAGCAATTTAGGAAGAAAAAACAAAACACACACATGTACATAAAAACTATTTAAGTGTTTTGCCTACATTTGATCCTTTAATGTCTTCTGTACACTCAGACTTATGTACATTGATATTCACTTTAATATGAAAAGCCATCTCTTTGCAATAATTTACATCTACGTTATCTTTATTATCTAAATCAAATTTCTAGTATGTCATATATTTTTTCTCATACTGTATCAAACTCTACTATTCTGTCTATGCAATCTGCATTGTTTTGACGCTTGTCTAGGTTATAGTGATACTGTATAGGGATTAACTTCTGGGATTTTTATATGATATTTTAAATTTAAGAGAAAGTTCTTGCATTTGTGTTTACATTTTGGCATTGTCTTTTCTTTTCTTTTTTTTTTTTTAAATCTTTTGTAATATGCAAAAACCTAAAACCATATCAAAATTAAATTTCAATGATGATGTAATTTTTCCTCTTTCACAAAACCACATTACAGTAGTTTTTATTGTTCAGACAGTGTCCAGAGCAAAGAGCGATGAAAGTGTGGAACACGTTTTGGTATTAACATTTTCAACAATACACTAAGACAGTGATGGTGAATTATTCCATAGTTAGTTTAATGGTATGAAACAGTGCAGGTTGTTTTACTGCTAGAGAAATGAAGGTCTGACTTACAAAATATATATTTGTCAGGCAGCTTTTAACAGCAAAAAGGGTTCCTTATTTACATTTGAGTAATTTCCTTTTGTCCTGCCAATAACCCCCTTCATTGGAGGACAACTTTATTTTAAATTTCAATTATTTACAAACGGCAATTACTCCCGACTGACCCGCATCCACCCCATTCCTTATACTGCAAGAGCCCTAATATTGTGACGTAAGCAGTGAACAAATTAGATAAAACTGGACAGAATTGGACAAATTATAGAGACAGACATAGACAGATAAATAGCTGGGCAGACAGATGGCAGATTTGAGTCATTTCTACACTTATGAATGTCTCTTTTACTAAGATCATACACATTTGAGGAATGAAACTCCTCAGTGCTTCCATCCTGCTGCAACAGTTTACACATGATTCCAGATTTTTGTTACTGACCCCCTGAGGGTGACATAATGAGCGTTGTCTCACCTTGCAGGTTGCCCCTTTGGTGGGACTCGGGCTCCAGGCGTCTCCAGCCTCAAACAGGTTCTTCTTGGAAGCGACCACTTCAGGTGCATTAGGCAGGTCGACTGGTGCTGCCTTCACTGGCCGGCCCTGCACAACGGGAAGAGGTTAGTGTTCTGCACAGTGGCATGGTCATGTGTTTGTAGAATAAAATGATCATGTCTTTATTGCTAGTTTGGAGAAAATAATTTGCTTCAACTTGTGTAATTTACAACTCCATGCATCGTTATAGCGTTGATGTCAGTTCAGTCATTTTTTGGTTTGTCAATGCAGTTAAATTTAAAACGCATTTAAAAATTATTCTGTTCGCATCACTGCATTATGTTTTTAACATGTAACATATGAATAAATGAATTTAACCCAATTTAACTTAACAGCCAATCCTCCTGAAACAGCATGTATTGATAGGATTAATGTATTAGCAGGTATTAAACATTCTACCTCAGTAGATACATACTTTGTCACCAGTGGATATTTGGGTCTTTATGGGTTAATTGGGTCAGCAGCAACTGAATTCCATGTATCCACATTTCTTAACAAATTCTGTGTGTTTCATTTATATACATGCCATGTTATTATTATGTTACTTGATTATTACGTCATTGTATTTGATTAAGTCATGTAGATATATTTGGGCAACCTTTGCCTTCCATACTTACACATCATTATTAATATCTATTACTGTTGACATGACACTGAAACTGATCAACATAGTAATTTATGTGACTTAAAGGTGATATCTGATCTCCTAAAAAGTAGTAGTGAGTGCATCCTTTCTTCTTCAGGGCTGCACTTTCCATCCTTTGCAGCTCATTGTGTTAAACCGGTTTTCTTTTTCGAAGTGCTCAATAAATAAGAGTGTCTGCTGTTAACCCCGGGTCAAACTGCATGCTGTTAATCAACGTGGGAACCACCAGAGGTGAGGAGTGAAAACAGGGAACGGAAGAACAAAAATAAAACCTCTGAATGTCAGATATTCCTGCTGTATATCTACCCGACACACGCAGATATAAAAACAGCCAATGGTGACGCCATGACCCAGGTGCTCCCGAGATTTGAGACCTCAGTACAATAAAGGTCAGAGCGGCGTTCTGTCCCTCTGCGGCTTTAAAACACTAACATCACAAGCCTCTGACTTGGCAGAAAACAGTGTAAAGGTGAAAATGCTGAACACTAACCAGATTTCCAATTTCCTGGAGAATTAACCCTTTTGATTTTACAACTTCATGACTTCTGACATCTGCTCTTTATAATTTTAGCTCCTCGCTGGTGAATTCAGGAGGGGTTTTTTTGCCAGAATTAAAACACAGTGAGACAATAACCCTCTGAAGCTGCTGAGAAATGACACCACGGGCAGGAAAACCATGTGCAATAACCAGCTGTGGTGGAGTCAAATGTGAAGGTCTTTGCACATCAGGGTCATTTTTTTCAATCATTTAATTTGCCTGTTAGAATGTTTATTCAAGCTCTTTTTGTCGTGAGTTCTTTCACACAGATGATGAATATACAGTGGAAACTAGAAAAGCACAGATTCAGCCTCACTCCCCCAGAAAGACATGTGTGTGTGTCTGTGTGTGACATTTGTCATTTGTTCCTTGTGCCAGTATCAACATTTCCTGAAAATTTCAGCCAAATTCACCCAAAACTTTTTCTGTTATGTTGCTGACAAACAAACACATAAATGCCAGCGAAAACACAACTCCGCCAATTTCTTGTAATAAAAATGTTGCTTATTTAAATAAATTTTACAAAACTGATTATTACCAGTTTAATCAATTCAGAACAGAATGATCCTTTGGATTTCTATTCACACTTTTAAAAGAAGAAACTAGATGAAAAAAGATAAAGGCAGTTACCTGAAGACTAATGTACAGTATTTGATATTTTCAAGTTGTACAAATTAGTGATTGACTGTTATGGATTTTTTGGGACCAATAGAATTTAAAAAATAATTTTTTTGTGCATCAGCCTTAGCTGATGACAGATATGGGCCATCAATATTTCTAAGGTAATATTTCTAATAGTGATAGTGATTTTTTTCACCTGTCAAATGATGACAATTTGACAAAATCTTCTTTATTTACAGTTAGAAAATAAAAACAACGAACCTAACAAATGTTTCAACAACACACAAAAATAATTTTCAGTGGGGACAGCAGCAAAGAGGTGACATGAACTTCACCTGTCAGAAAATCATGGGAGGAAAAAAAGAACATTTTGGCTAACACAACAGACCTGTTGTGTTACAAGAAAAAAACTTAAATATCATACCGATATATCAGCTGGCTGGAATATCAGTCATTTGTATAAAGGTGTTGGTTCTACAAGATTGTAGTAGTTGTAGTGACTCAGTGAACTGTCATTCAACTTGATGTATTAATAATAAGGACAAAAAAGGAGATATACGTTTTGTTGTTTTTTGTTTCACTGACCTCCACAGCGTGAGTGTACAGCTCCAGTTTGTTGTCGATTTTTGTCAGCAGGACAGGGGGTTGTGTCTTTTTGAAGCTGTTACTGTTAAAAACATAATAAGAAATAGAACCATGTAAATATAAGAAAAACTTTATGGTTGCATGGAAATAATCAGAATATTACATTTTATGCCTTATTTGTGTGATGATCAAATTAAACCATTATTATTTGTATTTATTTTCCTTTGGTTCCCTTTACAAATCATTTTAAAGAGTGAGAAAGAAGTAATGTCAGCCATGTTTCAAATTAAAGTATTTGGCTAAGACTCATCCTGCAGTCTATTTCCATCTTAACATCCACAGTCCATGTCTTCTCTTCTCTGATTTTCCCACATTTGAAAGATTAATGATGCATTAATTAATGATCCTGCATCTGATCTTGTTGCATGTACAGTATTTACTATCTTTCTTCTACACTTCCTTATTGGTCACTTCCTAAATAAAAGCAAAAACTGCAGTATAGAATACTAAAAAAGAAACATTAAATGGATCAGACCAGTAAAATATTATCACAATAACCTAATTTTCTCTTTGTTTTAGTGTAAAAGAAAATAAGGTTCAAGGTTCAAGGTAGCTTTAATGTCCTTCAACATGTTAAAAACAAACATGAAGGACGAAATGTGTTCCTCAGGCCCAGCATAAAATAATAATGAATAATGATAGTAAGAAAAATATAATAATAAATAACCAGTTGCTAATGTCGTCACAAAAAGCATGGTAAAAAGTGCTAAAAGTGCTAAAAGTGAGGTAAAGTACAGACAGTGTGCAAAAGCAGGTTGAAATAATGCAGAGGACAGTTTATGGCCCAGAGTTCATAAGCCTCACAGCTTACAAATTTTTACCTTAAATAAGTTCAAATTACATGAAAATGTTTACATAAATTAACTGTTCTTTCATATTAAAATGTTTATAACATGAGAAAACATAAAGAAAAAGTGAAAATTTGGTGTTTGAGTAGTTAATGTGTCCTCGAGCATCTGACTCACATCTGAGTTTTATGGATGAATGAAGCTTTGTATCAACTATTTCTCTGAAGATCCTGTAGGAGTTTTGTTGTTCCCTCCAGCTGTCCAAACCTCCACCATCTTCCATAAAAACGAAACACTCCCCAAAACCTTTTTTTTTTTTTTTTATTCCTTTAGCGATATGAACTCTGCTGGTGGATGATGTCATGTCTTTATATCATGAGACAAAACATCATGGATCATCTGCCACGACATGTTGAGATGCTACAAAGCCACGCCCACTTTTCAGAAGCGGTTTTATGACAGCAGCTGAAGTGATGACTGATGGAACCACCTGAAATGATCCAATGCTTAGTCTATGAAACGAAGTACATTCTCATGGAATTATTAGAAGGTGACGGCGTTTTTGGACCAGTTGTGTTGTGAAATTTGCTCTTGTTCTGCTGTCAGAGCTCCAGATGCCCTCTGACATCTTGCCTCTCTGTTCCTGGTACAGTTCTTTAAAACCGAAACTCTCTCTGGGTTCTCATCTGAGCTGATAACTTCCTGCAGCAGACTGCCTGGAGCCGTCGTACCTCACCATCCACCAGAGAAAACACAGCCGCCTGCATCTGGACGGCGTTAAAGCCAACTATAAATCATGCGTGAGGAGGCTGATGCACCGAGAGGAGGCGATGCCGGCCCTCTCATGACTGTTTACCTTCAGACGGCAGCTGTTAAACCTGCTGCACACACAAACATGAACCCGAAGGAAAAGGCTGAATCCTGCCTGGCTAAAGGCAGGTCAGAGCAGAGTGGACGGTGGCCTGTAGGGAACAGCTGCTAAACTGTCCTACAAAGTATCCTTTCATATTTTACTGAACTTCATGCACACTGTTTATCAATATGTGTCATTCAACATATTTTTGGATGATTTCACTTTGGCTTTCACTTCATGGATGTGATTACTTGGATGAGTCTCAGGGCTTTTCCATTTTTTTTCTCCTTTCATTCATATTTTGTGTGAGCAAATCAGAATCGCCTTATTAATCTCGCCCAATATTGGTTGGGAGAGATTATTGTAATCACTGTGTGTCTGCAGAGACATATCATGCTATAACTCAATGAATACTTGAGATATCACCATGAAATTACATGGGCATATACATATAGCTAATGTACAGCAGGTGCAGTGATCCATTTGAGTAAAGGTCAAAGTTCAAGGTCACAATTAACTAAAAAGTTAAAAGAACATTATCAGTTATAACTCAAGAAATGAAGCGGAATGAAGATTTCTACGATTCTCATAGTTGGTATTATCACCTACAACCAACAGTTTTAGTGATCTCTGGAGGTCAAAGGTGACATGTCGCAAAATTAACTTCTGTAACACTGTTTGTGTGTGCCAAACATAGACATATCATGATATATCTTAATCAATACTTGATATATTATTACAATATTACACGCATTGATGCATATATACATGTAATGAAATTATCAATACAGCAAAAGGTCAAAGGTCAAGGCCGCATTCAGCAGAAAGGTCAAAATCACATTATTGGCTCTAATTCCAGAACGGGTTGTCATAGAAACATGAGATTAGGCATTCTCTGAATACTTGTTGACCAAGTGTCCTCAACAAGGAATTTTTTGTCATTTTTTATCTTTTCTTTGCACACCATAGTAAAAAACACTAAAAACAAAGTCTAAATAAACTTAAAATCCCCTTTGTCTAAAAAAGCGAATACATTAAGTTGTGCAATTAAATTATGCGGGATGAAAAAAAAACCTTTGCAAGGAGAAAGACCAATGTGGTGCCTGAGTTATATGAATCATTGTGATATTGTGGGTTTGTAATATATACGAGCACATGATTGCAGCTTTTTTTCTATTGTATTGAAAAAAACTGTGTGTCTTGTGTGTGTTAAATGTTTAATGTGTTGTGCTTGTGGTGTATTTTTTTGTGGTGTATTTTGAGTGTGTTCTGTGTTGTGCTTTCATGTGTTGTGTCTGTAATATTATATCATGTTAAATAAATATCTACAATGTTACATTCTGTATATTGAAAAAAAAAAAAAAAAAAAAAATATATATATATATACAAAAAAATATTAAGTTATTAATGCTTTCTTCAAGAAGTAAAAAAAACAAAAACATTTTTGTTGTCCATGACCAGGTTAAATGCTGATATATTCAGCCAGTTAGGATAGATACTGTATCAAATATTTAAAATGTGGACTAGATTTCAGGTTGAATTTTAAGAAAATGTGTGTAATGTGTCATAACATGCATAAAACAAAATGATGAGATAATGAGATAATGATACTGAGTATAGTGTTAAATATATTTACCTTTTCTTCAGGGAACGGTTCAAGGACTCAGTTCTCTCTGTGATCTGAAAAACAAAAACATGTCAGACATTTTCTGTGTTTTTGCTTTGGTTCAGCATTTGTATAAAGTGCAGCTCTGCTCATACTGCCATGAAAAAAGTACACATCTGTGTCATTAGAGCAACCATAGCGCTGAAGCAGTGGATGATGAGAGAACCGCTGCAAAAGTCACATGTTTGTCACATGTTTGTGAAAAGCTTTGTTTCGCTGCTTTTAATTTTCTCCATCTGCAGCAGATGACTGATGTTCAGGTTGGTTTTTGACCTCAAACATCAAAGTCTGATGTGCAGATGCTCAGGCTTTTAACTCTGTTCACTAACACACACACACACAGATGCACACATACACACAGATGCACGCACACACACACACAGGATAACTGGCCTTTACATTTGCTCCTTTTTATTGTTTGACTTGTTAATAGTTCTTTTATTCTATTTTCAGAGCATACACAGTCACCATCATCTAAATAGACTACAGATCACAATCTGTATAAACCACACCGCATGACAAGATCTGAACGCATTTTGCAAATTTTTTTCTTAAAGCACTATAAAATGCAAACATTACTGTAAATATAAAGTTGAATAAGGCAAACCTATAAAAGATGCAGAGGTGCAGAACTGACATGCAGTGTCATGCACACAGCAATCTGTGACATCATTTCTATTTAATTATTGAACAACAGAGTCTCCAAAGTCCCAGAAATAGCATTTTTTTTTAATCAGAGTTTCATCGTGTTAAAATATCCTTTGGGACTGGAGGCTCTGTATACAAACACTAGCCACTGTTCATACACTAAAACATCTCCAGTCAACAGTGAGATCCCCAAATACACAGCATGCTTATTTCTCCTGGTGCAGAAACACACACACAGACACACACATGCAACTTACAAGCTCAGATTGAATGAGTCAACTGTGAAGATAACACACATGTATTTGTCATCATCCTCTTCAAGGCAATAAATTAAACAAATATATATATAATATATAGAATTCATGGATCATCAAGTTCTCAGAGGAGCAGATTTAGAGTCTTCAAAGCTTTAAATCTGAGCCTGGATCAGCTGGTTTTACCTTGTGAGTCGGTGCTTTTGGGCTGAAGGGACTGAACATCTCGTCGCCGTCGACACCTGTCGTACTCAGGTTCTTCATCCTCTCTGCTGCCTCCATCCTCCTCCTCTCAATGTCCTCTTTCATCTGCCTTTTCTCCTCCTTGAAAATAGTGGGAGTTAGACACTGTTAAAACCATACATTAAAGGGATCTGATTCACTGTTAAAACTAAAGACAACTTGGTTCCTGTTAATGTTGATTTTTTTAAAAAAAAAATTACTGTTGCGTTAATATGTGTATTGCACTTTACTGTTGTGATTAAATAAATTACCTGGTTTCAGGCTGTGATTTTATTTTCAGCCCTTGATCAATTCTTGCAAAAGTACCTAAAACTTGTTATTGATAAGTGCAACATGGCGGCAAATTTGATGGATCTATATCTTTCCTTTGGCTTTTCCAGTTTTTCCAATCATTAAAAACATATACAACAGATTAATTTCTTTATCAGTGCCCTTTACCAAGGCACTAGTTTCATTCATTCATTTATGCTTTATCCTGACTGGGGTCATGGGGGTCACTGGGGGCCTCATCCAGCTACAATGGGTGAAGGCGGGGTAGACCCTGTATGATTCTCTCAGGGCTGAACATATATAGACAAACAATCACTGTCACATTCACATCTATGGACAATTTAGATTAACCAATTAACCTATCAGTGCATGTGTTTGGATGGTGGGAGGAAATCCATGCTGACACAGTTTCAGACAGACACTATTTTAAATTTGGATTATGTATTATTATTATTTAGGTCTGTCACGATTAATCAATTAATCACCATTGATTTTTTTAATCACGATTATTTTTTGAAATCATGATTAATGACTAATCGTGATTAGTGTTCCAAGCATTTTGTCATTTTACAAATGCATATTATTTTACACCACAGTATCGCTTTATGTTAAAGAAGGCAATAAAAATATATAATATTTTTTATGTTTTCCACCCATTTGTCATATCTTATTATGGCAGATGTTAGTGTCTGTAATATCACTTGTTTGGTTTTTATAAAAATAAACAAATATTTGTACAAACCAAGTCTATTCATCATACTGATAAGAGTATTACAATGAATTTCAGTGACACAAAAATGTGCGATTGAATTAAACATTACATTTATGGCTTAATTCTTACAATTCAACCAATTCTATGAATTCACCAGGTATACAGATCAATAAGAGGAAAGCTGTTGTTTATATCTACCAAAAACTCATCTATACACTGATACAGTTCACTATAAAACAAACCTCTTCTTTGACCATCCGCAGTTGCTCCTCCTCCTCCCTCCGTCGCTCTTCTTCCTCCCGGACTCTGCGTCTGTCCTCCCTCCTCTTCTTCAGCTGTTCCAGCTCCTGTTCGGCTTCGACCTGTCGGTGTCTCAGATGCTCCAACTCCTGGCTCTCCTTCTCCTGGAGGCTTCGCCGGATCTTCTCCAGACGCTGCTCCGTCTCCAGGATGGCCTCTGCCTCCTCTGGGTCTACCGCTCTGCTAAACACACCAGTCCAGTTGTGTTTAAAGTGGTTTAGTGTCCAGACATTTACTACACACTCACTAAATAAAATCACTACATACCTCACAGACTTTTTTGTTTTGCTGTGGCTGATGCTGTTGTATGATGTCACCTCATGATCTGCGGCGTCTCCGTTAGTGTTGATGTGTTTTGGCTCTTGCTGCAGGAAAACCTTGGATGTATAAGACACTTTCACTTCTTTTCTTTTTTCAGCCTGTGAATAAATGGGTACATTAAAGCATGAGAGCTCGTAAAACACAGTTGATCGAATTTCCTTCAAATCAGAGTTGCTTAAATATGGAAAAATATCAGTGAGATGCATTAGAATGAAGGGATATATTTATTTAAATTAATCTTACAGTTTTACTAATTGTCACTTTGCAGTTGTTCATCCACTTCCTGATCAGAGCAAGTTCTCCTTCTATATCATGTAAATAAAGTTTTTAACATGGTTGTTTTTCTGTCCAAAGTTCATGACCAATCTATCAGCAAATGTAATATTGAGCCTTTTACACAAATGAAAATCCTGCCAGACATTGAAGTTGTTTATATTTTCAGTGGTTCCTTATCCCAGCAACACTAACAACAAATTTATATCTAGGAGATTCATTACTATAAATTAACCTTCAAAGACCTTGTCAACCATCAACAACCAAAAGTCTAAAATGTTCAAATGTTTGGACTAATAATCTTATCAATACAACTTACATAAAATGCAGTTTTTCAGCTTTTCAGTGTCATTAAATATGACTCATTTTCACATTCACAGACTCTGGAAACACTGTCATCTTCTCAACATCCATTTACTAATAAAACCATTGTAGTTTGATAAATGGTACTGGTCATTTTTTTCCCTCTGTTTTGATATTGTAACATTTGAGTGTACACTGAGCTTTTCTGAACTTCAACAAAATCTACAAATTGAAAACAGGAAGATACCTGATTTAAATACAAAGGTACAATAAATGAAGATGAATCAGAAAAGGTTAAATGTGGAGATAAATTCATGAACACAATTTTTTTATGTTGCTAAAGAAGTGTGTGTGTGTGTGTGTGTGTGTGTGTGTGTGTGTGTGTATGTGTGTGTATGTGTGTGTGAACTACCAACAATACATAAGGTTGTTTACTTTTCTATTTAACTTTTAAAGCTTAATTGCATTTTGCTGATACTATTTCAATAATTTTAAGTAGATGTGAAGAAATTAGATGATTAGTTATGGTAAAAAAAATATTATTTACATTCAGACTATGAAAATAGTCTGAATGTAATCAATAGTCATTGATTAAAAATAGGTGACTAACAAGTATTCAGAGAATGCCTAATCTCTATTTTGTGCCAATCTCAAGTTTCTATGACAACCTGTTCTTGAATTAGAACCAATCATGTGATTTTGACCTTTCTGTTAAATGCGACCTTGACCTTTGACCTTTTGCAATATTGATAACTTCATCATATGTATACATGGATCAGTGCGCATAATATTATGATAATATATCCAGTATTGATTAAGTTGTAGCGTGATATGTCTATGTTTGACACAGACAGATACAGAAGTTAATTTTGCGACATGTCACCTTTGACCTCCTGAGATCTCAAAAACTATTGGTCGTAGGTGATAACACCAATTATGAGAATTGTAGAAATCTTCATTCTGCATCGTTTGGTACCAATCTGAAAGTTCTGTGAACCTCCATTCTTGAATCATAACCGATAATGTGCTTTTGACCTTTTAGTTAATTGTGACCTTGACCTTTGATCTCAATGATCAAATGATCAAATGGATCATTACATCTGATGCACATTATCTATATGTATATGCCCATGTAATTTCATGGTGATATCTTAAGTATTCATTGAGTTATAGCATGATATGTCTCTGTGGACAGACAGACAGACAGACAGACATACTGATTACAATAGCAGTTTCATAATGAGAAAGATTACCTCTGTGTTAGGTTTTTGACTCTCCTCCCTTCTCCTCTTCTCCTGTTCCTCCCTCTCTTCCTCCTTCCTCGCCCTCTCGGCTTGAATCACCTCTTCTCCTCGGTCCTTCCTCCTTTCCATCTGCACCATCTTCCTGTCTGGCTCGTCTGTGTTCTGTCTCTGGAGTCGGCTGGAGGCCTGGCTGGTCTTCTCAGCCCTATTCACTGTGTTTGTGTCGTCCTCTTCGTCATCCTCCTCCTCACCTCCCTGACTGAGCTCCTGCAGACGCTGCTGTCTCCGTCTCTCTCTGCGCTGAGTCCAGTCGCTGAAGCCTTCATCCTCCTCCAGGGATGGAGAGTTGTTTGGCTTATAGCTGCCATCATACCTGAGGGAGGACACATTATCTGACTGAAAAATTACATGTTACTTTGCACATTGGAGTTTATTTTTACTTTTTATCGTTTGATCCTGTTTGTCCAGATTTTCTCCAGTTGTTTTTTTTATTTTTCTAAATTATTGTATGTAGTGTGTGCTATTGTATTTTATTTGTATTCTTATATACCCAAAAAATTCAAGCTCGTATTTTTAAAGTCATGAAAATATTTTATAAACTAGACTTTGCTATTACTTTAAAATTGATTAGGATTATTTATATTAGGGATAAAGTTCTCTAAATAATACGATGATCTATGATAGAAGTTGTGTTTCTCTTGCTTCAATATTTTACCACAGGAAAACATTTTAATTTCACTCTTTTAGGAATTTTGCATTGTAAATAAAAAAAAAATACAAAGGAATATTAAACCATTTAGTTTAGGTCATTTAAATATATAGTTAAAACGTAATTATGGTAGGAACATGAAGCAACATGCTGAAATTATTACAACCATCCCGTACAATGCAAAACATGCATTTAAAGCCAGTGAAATTGCAGACCGTGCAGGTGTGCAAATGAATGTCTTTCAGCAGCTTTAATGTCTTTATGAGCATCTTGCAGCAGAAGCTACAGCAAAAAAAAAAACCCTGTGTTCATTTAATGAGAAGAGGCATTATAATAAGTGGATGAAAATACAAAAGAAAGATCCAGAGGCCAATATATTAACCCTTTCTATCAGTTTATAAGAGCAAGAAACTCCAAATGTTTCCTGTATGATATGAAGTGGTGAGCGTTCTTATACGTTCCACTTGAAAATGCCAAGATGATTTGATTTGATAACATGTGTAAATTAATATTTAATTAACTGAACTCATCACCGGATCAGTCATCTGAGCTGGGCTGTGTTTCCCTGCTGATTAAAGTAATGAAAGTGTGTTTTGTGCTCCTGGGAGCTGGCAGAAAGGAATTCATCCAGCATTCCCCAGATGATTAAGACGCCCGATTGACTGGCAAAGACCCCTGTGCATGATGGGAGTCCCTGTCTGTTCTCTATGCACTGAATCACACTGAAAGGGCAGTAATGTTGGAAGTATAAAAAATACACAAGTAGACAGATTCCTGACAGGTATGTTTGTCACAAAAAAGACACAACCCATTCACCAATGTAATGTTTGTGCAAAAATAAATAAATACATCAAATATATAAAATGCATTTCAGATCAACATACAGTAACATAAATATTCAAAAAAATTGAGTGAATGAAAAATAATAATTGCATCTGCTAAATAAAACTGAAAAAATATACAACTTGAAAATGTGCATGGTTAAAATAACAGTGTGTTGGAAATAAGTCAATAAATAAGTAAATGAATCAGTTTGTGTTTTCAGTAAAGCTGTTTAATGAAGTGTTTTAACCACATACATTTTTGGTGTGAACAGGAACTGTTTGCACACATGCTCATTATCTTTCCTTTTCTGTCAAAAGACCTACTGACACACCTCAGATGACTTTAATTTCATTATATTTAACTATATTTAACTACAGATGATTCCATTTTTGTACACAAATATAAAAAGTTAATTTCCCCAGCTAAATATATCATTGACTGAACAAACATCTACAACCACTGTTATTTGTAAAACTCCATGGTTTTTAATGGTGAGTGTTGCAGAAGATGATGGTGTTTCATATAAATGAAGCACATCTGATGAAGTGAAAAGATAAGAAACCGCCTTTTGCCTGAACTATTTAAGGTATTGATAGGATTGCTGGTTCAAAAAGTTATTCAATATTCGGGTCCTCATTAAGTCTTTGACAGTTAACGATAATTCAACTAAACCTTTGACTGTGTACACATAAATTCCACCCCAACTATCTACGGCCTCTTGATAAAAACGTAAAATAAAAAACAAACAAAAAATTACATTTAAGGCTTATGTATCTATGGTTTATTGATCTTTTTTCACCCATCATTATGCTCTGATTGTGTTTCCTTTAACAGAACATAACAGACTATATCAAAAAGCCTGATTACATGACCATAAATGTCTGAGGACTGATCAGATAATTGTAATAATCAGATCTAACATATCTAAGGCTTTTCTTTCACTTACAAAATGTGATACTCAGAAAAATGCTGGGTGAGATGAGCGGTCCATTAGTGGATTTCTTTCAGAGTACATACAGTTGTGCTCATTGGTTTACATGCCCGAGCATTTGGACAATTTTCAGAGAATATGAACAGTAGTACAAAAATGTTTCTTTCACTTATGGTTAGTGGTTTGGTTAAGCCATTTATTATCAAACAAATGTGTTTGCTCTTTTAAATCATACTGACAACAGAAACTATACAAATGACCCTGATCATAAGTTTACATACCCTAGTTCTTCATCCTCTGGATTGGTTCCTTTAACACCAGTCACAGATGTTAGTCTTTTGTGGTAGTTGTGGATCAAACACTTTATTGTCTCAGATGGTAAAGCTGCCCATTCTTCTTGGCAAAACACCTTCAGTTCCTTTAAAATTTGGGGTTTTCTTGCATGAACCGCATGTCTGACACATCCCCAAAGTAGATCAATAATACTGAGGTCAGGACACTGAGATGGACACTCCTTCACTTTTTTCCTGCTGTAGCCAATGACAGGTCAACTTGGCCTTATGTTTTGCTTCAATGGAACATTCAAGACCGTCCCGTGTGCATTTAGTCACATATATAAACTAATATATAAACTAATGGGCACAACTGTATATGTATGTATGTAGAGATGGTAGACATAAATGTCCTGTTATTGGACAGTTTATTTCTTATGTTTTATGGTTTTTTATCTTAGTATTTCATGTTCTTATCATGTTTTTATTGTATTTATTTCACTGTACAGCACTTTGGAAACCCTTGTGTTTATTGAAATTTGTGCTTTATAAATAAAAATGGATTGCAGTGGATTGTCTTCTGCTCAAGTTTGACTACATAATGTCCTTTCTCTATGATTTTACTTGTGTTTACAAATGTGCAGAGCTAAAAGTATGATCAGAGATATATGCATGCAAGAAGACAGAGTAGCAGCGAGAAATCCAGGTGTGGTAATCTGATTTCTCATATTAGATTATCCTGTTTATATGGTTATTTAAATAATCTGACACTTCCAGAAATTGGACAACAATGGTTGGTGTGTGTGTAAACAGGCTCACTGTCCATGGTTTAGACTCCATTTACATTTAATCTCTAACCTCCAGGGGCAGGAAACCACAAAACAAACGCATCAAAAAGGGGATTTTTTTTTTTTTTTTTGGGACAGAACATTACATCACTGTTGACTTGAAGAGAAACTTTTCAATTACAGGCTGCGTGGATCTGCCTCGTGTCCAATCACAGCATTCTGACACCAGCTGAATCTGTGATGTGACGGAGGAGAAGGTGTTGGAGGTGCAGGTCATAATTAAGACTCTGAAATCACAAGCTTCGACTTGGTGGTAGTTTTCCCCTTGAGACACTTTGTAGTAAACATTCTTTGGTGTTTGTGTAATGTGAAGGCAGCTGTGTGTCTGTCCTCACATCAGCACCAGGGGAGGGGGAGGTTTTCCCACTAGAAACATTTGTTTTATGAAATGAAATGTACATGAATCCTGTAAACCAGTGAGAGTCAAGTGGGGAGGAGGGGGAGGAGGGGGAGGAGGGGGAGGAGGGGGAGGAGGGCAGTAGAGCATCCAGTTTAAGACTTTCACAGATGCACAGTTTGACGATGACTCCTTAACATCACGGCTGTAACAGTCACACAGTTACAGTCTTGTACAGGAAGTCGTCTGACATGAGGTGAGTGTATGAATAATGATCTCCACTTAATAACTTCCCGTGTTCCCATGCTTACATGCACAAGGAATTCAAACACTGTTTGATGTCATTTTTTGCATGATTTAGATAAAGAACAGAACCAAAACAAGACTTCTGACTTAAACAGAAGTTGTCAACGTGTCTCGTCTTGTGACCGATGAAATTTAAGCAACTTCTGACATCATGAACCCTTTAATACTCAATGGAGAGTGTAAATATCAAAGAGGTTTCTGAATTCTCAAAAAGTTGTCAGTAGTTGTCACTTTTTATTACTACTATTAGCATTATTACATTTTAAAAAATCTGAAACCTATGGACCTGTAATATAAACTACAAAAAACTTACAGTGAAATAAAATAATTCTGGTCTTCACTTACTTGCTGTCCTCTGCTAGGGTCTCATTCTCAGGTGACTCTCCTGACAATGAACCACTGTTCCTTCGACGTAAAGCTTCGCGTGCTCTTCGGCGACGCTCCCTCTCAATCTCTTCAGCGTCCTCGATGCTCCTCTGAGCTGTGAGCCTGAAGAGGTGAAAGAACCCATGGTTGGAAATGGAGAACATTTACCTATGAACACAACTAAAATCAGATAAATGGAACTTTATATTGAGGACTGTTCCAGGGAGCTAGAGATGTTAAACTGGGAAAAAATATTGGGGGAAAAAGGGTCCAATATGTGTGGTTTTTTTTTTTTTTTTTTTTATTATTATTACTCTGGGGGAAAAAAGGCAGAATTCTTACTTTTTTCTCAAAATATGGGCCTTAATTAAAATAATTATATATAAGAAGAAAAATAAGAACATTTTCAGGATGATGTTACAAAAGGATATTACAGAGAAGTTAAATTCCATGATTTTCTGTATTTATTTATTTTTTTTCCCAATCTTTTCTGACTTAAATCAGATTACATGAATTTAGTTTGGTTCTCATACATGAGTCCTTTCATCACTATTTAGTCAAAAAAAACCCATTAACCTCAAATGAAAAAGTACATCTTCACATGCCACAGATTCTTCTTTCATCGTTTTGAACTAGGTTCTGACCAGAGGAACATCTGCTGCACCTCAGATGAGACATGACACTGACTGTTTATCTGGAGGATAAACAAATGTGCTTTTCACCTCATGTCATCATGACATCATTATATTTATTACAAACACTCGTAATCTTTATTTATTCACACAATTGTGCCAGATATGAACACTCCCCTCAGCAAAAGGCCAGCTGACAGACGGATGTCTAGACCACGGGATGAAGAAGAAATGTTTTCTTTTCACTAATACATTATGTTGTTTTTTTTTTCCAGAATCTGCCTAAGCTTAGGTATGAAACAAACAAAAAGACATTTGTGAATCTGTACTGTAGTAATCTAAATAATTTTTCATCATCAAGATCAAATACCTGCATCAGAAGAAACCCTAAATCCTGCAGAGTTTAGAGTCAGATTATAATCAGCGCCAAAACATTTGGTCATGACTGTAGGTTCATAAAAATTTCTCCTTATTATATGCTGTATATAATCTTATACACATACTCATGTCCATATGTGTCTCCTCAATGGGCTATAGTCAACACTAGGTTGTTATAGAATTATCTCATCAAAGACGACCCCACAACTAGTTTTGTTGGCAAAGAAAACATCAGGATCACTGTTTGGGCATGCTTTCTACATTATGTCATCCAGCCCATTGAGCAATTTGACAGAGTAAAGCTAAAGAAAGGTGGTAAATCAACACATTTAGCAAAGCACCTGAAGAGGCTGGTGACAGCTCACATTTTAAACTCAATGAAGCATTAAACAAGACGTCCTAGTAAGTATGTTACCTGTCATTGGTCCAGTGACTAAGTTAATCTCCCTCTATAAGGCCTGAAGAATCTGAGACAACAGCGTATAGGTGGCAGGTAAAGTCTGACCAGTGACTGTGGTCAAAGGAAAATTATATAGTTTTACGAGCAGCAGAAATTAAATCAAATACCAATTTACTGCTGTTGTCATTCAGCAGAAATTATGCATGCATCGACTCCACCTGTACTCACTGAACTTACAGTGAATATGCAAATGGTGTACTTGTTCATCAGGTTATATCATTCTACTGCACAAGTATTTTTATATTTTATATTGACAAGAGTTGCCTGTCCCGAACAAACACAGGACAAAATGGCGGACTGCTTCAGAAGTGCCACCCCATTTGGAATAGTGAGAAAGAGACCTTCTTATTGGGTTTTAAACACATTGGTCGGTAGTGTTATCTGCTGAGAAATGTACTCACTTAGGCTGCTACACTGCTGTATGTATGTAAATGTGAATGCCACTCAATAATTTCTAAATAAACTATACATATAACATTATTTCTAGAAACTTTCTGGTCTTTTTGTTTTAATTAAAGTAATGTTTACCGCAAGTGTCTTATTAAATATTTTCAGTTCTAATAAATACATATAATTTGTAATAATTATAGTTATCCATGGTAAAGCAGTAATACTTCTACTGTATCCTGTTATTTAAAAAAAATTTTGGAATGCAATGGAATTCAATGTTATAACATTAATGTTAACATTAACTCTTTGCATTGTTTCCAAAAGTCGTCACATTAGTGAGGTTAAACTGAGTTCCTTTTTATTAGTCTATGACAATAAAAAAATTACACATTTAAGCCCCCCCCCCCCCCCCCCCCCCCCTTCCAAATTCCTGATCCAACAGTGAAGTCATGTTGAGTTGCTTAAAATAATGGAATATGGTGTCTGCTATTGAAGTGAAGTGATTACACATAAAAGTGTACTCCAGAAAGTATTTTAGACCCTCATACAAGCAGCTCTGTAATAAAACATGTGCGTAAAGTGTTTATAGATGCCAAGGGACTGAAACAAATCCAGTTGTTTCTAAAAACAGTGAAGCAGACAGCAGGAGACAGCAGCTGCCAGACTCAGCTGTCTAATGGGAAAGTTTCCATTGTTATCTTTTTTCCACTGTGACGGTAACTGTTGAATTTACAGTATTAATTTTACCCAGAAGTTTCTGAACTGTGTATGAGGTCCTTTAGGTCCAGGTATATAACCTGATCTGTTGGCTTTTGCTGATGTTTATCCTGTTTTCATCCTGGAGGTGGGAGGATTAGGAGGTCGATCAGCTCCATATGGCGGCTCAGGCGTCGGGTTACGAGCCTCACATTTGACTCTGGGGTCACTAATAGACCCCTAAAGGCCTCCCGCCTCCATCTGCTCAGCCTCCACTTTCTCTAAGAGTCATCAACGTAGGTGGGATATCCTGTGACCTTTAACCTTCAGTACAGATAAAGCATTCTCCAGGAACAACAAGCAGCATCAACTCTGACTCATCAACCAGTGGAAATGAACCAAACCAAAACTGAAGCTGCCGACGTGAATAAATGAATGTAGGCTATGGTTCATTCAAGGAATTACTTGGGAACAATGTATATATTACATGAAAAATAAATATATGTTGGGGAAATGTAAGTAATGCTCATTTAGTCTTTAAAGCAGGGGTGCCAAACATGTGGTCTGTGGGCCAAAAGTAGTCAACCAAAGGATGGAGTCTGGCCCATGGGGTGACTTTGTAAAATGCAACAATATTAGCAATGAAATATTAGCAATCAAGAATTTCAAAATCATTTTGGTTCAGGTTCCACATACAGACCAATATGATCCCAATTGGGCCAGACCCGTAAAATGTCATAATAATAACCTTTAAATAATGACAGCTCCATATTTTTTGTTCTTTGTTTTAGTGTAAAAAAATACAATTTACATGAAATTGTTTACATTTACAAATGATCCTTTCACACACAATGTGAACAACCTGAACAAATAAGAAGAACACGAAATTGCAATTTTAACAAAACTATACTTATTTCGAAAAATTGTGTGTATTTGTAGATCCACTGTAATCTGTAAATTGTAATGCACATGTGTAAATTGTAAACTGAGGCATAATATGGTGAAAATCATACTTATTTTTCTTGAGAAATCTCTGTTTTTTTTAATGTTATTAACATTTTCTAAAAGACAATTGGTAGACGTCACTTTTTCCATTATGTAATTGAACTTTTTTTTCACTGTGAATCATAGAGAATAGTTTGGAGTTCATATCATTTATAGGTTATTACATACTAGTCTGACCCAGGTGAGATCATACTGGGATGAATGTGCCCCCTGAACAAAAATGAGCTTAACACCTCTGTTTTAATGTATCTGAAAAGTTACAAAACACTTGATACTGAATGAAACACTCATTCACATATTTGATGTGTTTTCCTCCTGATCTTACTCTGCAGTACGTGCTAGCTGCTTTTACAGTTGTGTCAGCATATTTGGTTGAAGTTCATCTTAGTTTGATACATGAAAATTTTCCTGTTCATTAACTGTAGGTATTGGTTAAGTATGAGTTCATTAAAGCTGAACCAAAACCACACATGCCTTGTTTGTCAGGGGGGACTATTGTAGGTCATAAAAATGCATCCTGCATTTGTTCTATAAATAATAGTTTGTATTTTGGAGGTCTTTCAAAAACAACTTTTTCTAATCCTTTGTATCATTTGATCAGTGAATATTTTATCAGCAGTTAAGAGACAAGAGACTTACAACTCCTACTACCACAGACGACAGTATACACCTACTGTGTGCAACTCCAATTACATTCAGTTATACATATAATCCTGTCCACAATCAATGGTCAGATTTTGTGGTAAAGAAATGTAATCTATTATTTAAGTGTCCGTTAATTTTCTACTTTTCCTTAAGTGGTTGCAATAAAAACACTTTAACTTTTTATTGCATTTTTTATAGCATTTTGGTTATAGCAAGGAAATATTATGAATAATAATAATAAATGAATAAATGGGCCGTTTTTACATTTTTACATTACATTTCTGGTAAATTTTCCAGTATTGAACCCAACTTTGGCATCACAAAGAGTAAATCAAGTTCTTAACAGTTGGTTGGATTAATGATAAATACGTTTTTTATGGAGTGAAACTGTATAGCAGACAGTTTAAGCTTAAATTCAGCTTAAAACATGATGTAAATGAAGTTGAAGTTTACACTAGTTATATATGAAAATGATTCTCTCTGACAAGATTGAACTATATTTCATCACATACAAAAGTACAGATAACGGATAATGTGTTCAAGACAAAACAATAATATCAGTCGGTGTCAGCGTCACTTCCTCTTTGCCATCCTGTCCTTCCTGTCAGGATGATCAGACAGGAAACGAAGGAGAGGACGGAGGTGAAGAGGACGGAGTGCAGCTGAATGAAGGTCACCTGGGTGTTTCACTCATGTGACCCAGAAAACACTGACAGAAGCAGGATGGTGAGTGAGGAAATATAAGAGCAAACGGTCACTATGTCAGGACAGTTCATTAATTGTCAGTATAAGAACAGCTGACTGTCATAATAAGAGCCTACACATCCTCTGTTCTGCACTGAAAACATCTTACATCAACCAGACTGACTCATCTTACAGCATTAGCCACGCTACGCCCAGGTTAACTGAAGACCTGACTTTCCATGGTAACAGTCACCAGCCATAACACCATTGTTTCCATTGAACAGCTGCTAAAATACTTTAAAGTACTGAAACGGAGCAAAGAGATGGCGTCCATGTGCACCAGCTTCAGGAAACTATTTACATACATTTGTATTTTGGGTAAAAGCTCAGTTTGGTGATGAATCTGCAGCCAAAATGGCAATATGGGTAGATTATTATGTACATTCTGTGGTTATAATAAAAAGGCGGCACAATTAAATATGGACAAATAAGAAGGAGACATGACATTAAAACTTGGTGTATACTGTATGTTGTACTCCGTCCATCCTCCCTTCCTTCCTTTTTTTATTTTTCTTCTGGATCCAATGTCTTTTTCTAACCCTAAGCAAGTGGTTTTGTGCTTAAACCTGAACCTTGTGATTGAGATCACATATGTTTAATACTATTAGTGGTATTTGCATATTTTGTGCATATATTCTCATTTTAGGAGTAAGTGTAAATCAACATGTAAGAAATTCAAGTATTAAAACTACTGACTGGAGTGAATTATGTTTTTTTAAATGAGGTTTTATGGTTTTAAATGTTAACAAGGGTCATTTTGTCAACCTCTTTTTAATATAATTGATTAAATAAACTATTTTAGACTGATTTCATGGCCTATTATTTCTCCTACTAAAACAAATTCTTCTTATGTTGATACACACTGGTCATAAAATCATTACACTGATGCAAATCAGTGTCCATTAACCATGTCTGATCAGGTAAAAGGAAGGTTTGACCAAAACACTGAAACAGCTAAACTATAAAAACAATAAGCCCTTGATCTGAACAAACAACATGTAACGTAGATGCACACAATTATGACCATGATGCATAAATAATGTTTTTTCCTCATCTTCTGTTTTATTCATTTTTTTTAGCCAGAGTTAAAGTTCACCTGAAAAATTCCAGCATTATCATTAGACTTAATTCACTTTTGAAAAACACATCTTTGCAGACCTAAATTAGATAGTGGGATGGCCCTCCCTGATTTATTTTGATATTATCAAGCTTGTGCTTTCTGCATTATTATAATGTGGTTGGATCACACCTTTAGAGATCCAACCTGGATCGTGATGGAAAGAGAAGACTGTGCTCCATATGATTATTGGCACATTGGTATGAACCATCAAAAATCCAGTCAAGGTTTAATGTTGAACCTCTGTCATTTGCTCTAGCTATAGCTAAACATCCTTCATTTCCCTCATCCTGCATGGACTTTGCCTTTTCGCAATGGACAGAGCTGGTATTCTGAATATTGGAAATCTTTTCATAGATAAAATTTTTGCCACTTTCAGTCAAATTTAAAGTCAATATGGTCAACATAAAAATAAAAGTTTTACATAGATACAAGTAAGAGGAAACATGTACCTAAATTACATTATATGGAACCCAGTACTTTGGACTACTTTCGAGGCGGAGCTAGACATCTAATTTCTACACTTTATACTGCATGGTTAAACAGGTCTGTACCATCTACTCAGGGGATTAAAACTCTCTGGGAACAAGAATTTGGGGAGGGAATAAGTGATGAACTCTGGGATGATACTTTGGAAAACATACATAAATGCTCTGCTAAGTCAAGACACTGTCTGATTCACTTCAAGATAATCCATAAAACTACACAGGATATTTTCAGAAACCTCCCCACTGTGTGACAAATGTATGGCAGATGAAGCCTCGGTGCTTCACAGCGTCCTTTGCTCTAAACTGTTGCCCTTCTGGGTCCAGGTATTTCATTCAATATCAGACAAGCTTGAGACTTCACTGGAGCCAGATCCAATTTTGGTGGTGCTAGGGGTGTCAGATATGTTTAATTTAATCCCAGAGTTTCAACAAAAGTTGTTGTCATACACGTTAATAACAGCTAAGAAATGAATTCTACAATTTTGGAAGAAAAGTGAAACCCCTTCTGCTAAAATGTGGCTAGACAAAATGATCCGCTTTTTACACCTAGAAAGGATACGGTGTGTGTTATCAAACAGACTGGAACATTTTGAGGAGATTTGGTATCCACTTCTACAGCACATTCAACGACTTTGTCAAGATTTTCTTTTTTTGTTGTTAATCCATATAAATATCTGACTGACTCAACAACGAAATAGATCAGGACGTCCCAGGGTGGGTTGTTATTTGTGTTATGTTGTTATATGTTTGTTAATGTTGTTGTTGTTGTTATTTCTTTCTTAAAACAAAAGTCTGAATGTGCATAATGTGAAATATTTCTGAAATACTATTCGCAATAAAAAAAGATTTGAAATAGAATGTGAAATAATCTGCAGTACATTAACCACTAATATTAAATATTCAGTATAATTGAGTGTGTTAAATCCCAGTTTGACTTTTTGGAGGTTTTGTCCAATGTACTGTATGTAGGTGTATGTAACCCAGGCTGGGTTTGTTGTGTCCTGTCAGCAGTTTGGGTGTTGAAAGCTGACAGGCTTCAACCCAGAGGACTTTCTCTTCATTGCCCTCTCGTTTTGTTTCCCTTCTGTAATCAGTGCAGTTGGATTTTCTCATGTTTGGCTGCAGGTCAAACATCTGATTCGGACTAAATGATTAAACTTCAGAGTGATTTTAAAGTACCAGGATTACCAGCAGCTTTACTTCCTTGCTTTTCCTCTCAGTTTGTAAGTCCTGTGTTTTATCAAAACCAAATCTTTGTCTTTCGTTCATGTCATTTAATCATCACAGCAGGGTGGAAAATCTCCCGTATTGTCCAAAACCCTGCTGGTCTTGACTGCATTACATTTTTCTCTCCTTACAATTACAATACTTTCTTTTCCTCAGTGGGAGTCAGGCCGGTTTTCTGTCATTTAACTGTAAACTGATACCAAAAACAAGACTGAACACGTCTCCACAATGAGCGTTAAACACTATCACGGTGACTTTGAGACCCTGAGGTCATGTGACTGATAGGACACAGAACCAGAGAGGTCATGTGTCACACCTGAGGAAATGAGCTGAAGGCAAAGCTGAGGGAGGTGGTTTGATGACATGACAGTGAAGTCAGCACTTTAATAAACTTTTGTTAGTTTGAAATGTTACTGCACTTTGGCACAAATACAAGAAAAACTAAAGATGATGTCACAGAAGAGACCAAAATCTGATGGGTTACAACAAATAAGCTTTTGAGAATTAACTTAAATAAGGCTTTTTATGTAATGTGTATTAACTGAGGAAAATCAGCCTAAAAGGAAGTTTTTCCTTTCCGCTGTATTCCGTCGGATTTCTGTTATTGACTTGACTGGCTCTATATATAAACAGTCATGAGATAACTTCTGTTTGTGAATAACGTAAGAGTTATTAATGTCTTCCTTTAAGCTTAGAGTGTCATTTATTTTAGGATTTTTCAGCCTAATTCCCCTCATTTAATACAATTTAAGAAAAATTCTGGAAAAAAACAATAAAATGATAATAATACATAAATAATAAAAGTTAGATCATGTGTTTTACTTTTATATATGTTTACCTGAGTATCTATAACAACTGAGTAAAACATGTGTTCCTTTCTTTCATTTTTCCTTCACTTCAGAGTTTGTCACTGTGATTCACATTTGTTTTAAGGGCTGTGGTTTAAAAAGATTCACTGTTTGTTGTTTTAATTTTCTTTTTTAGAATATTTTAGCTGTTCTTACACCTTAAGGATAACATTCATGACAAGAATGACAAGAAAGTCATTCATTAATTGTTGCCCCAATTAAAAATGCAATGCTCTGATCATGTCATTAGAATAGTTGTTTTTCTTATTACATTTTACTGTAGCAAATACATATTTAACATGTTGGTGTTTGAGTGCTAGCCATCATCATGTGCTTGTTGAATCTACACTCGATCACTTGATCAATAAAGCTCTGTTTCAATAATGTATTAAATGACCAGGACAAGGCTGCACACATTTACCAACAATTAAAGACAGAACAATAGGTACTTTTCCAACCAAACAGTTCTGGTGATGCCCTGAAGGTAACTATCCACCAGGGAGCTACAGACTACAAACCTTCAAGAGCTTTTCCCATGACCATTTCCCGTCCCGCGACAAATGGGAACAGTGAAGTGTAACAAAAGCTGACCAGTGGTTGTTAGAGTTATGTCATTTCTGACTAATAAAAATTAAATGGAGCTGTAAAGTGTGTTTGTCAGGAAAGAATGGACACAGAAATTTCGACTATAAAGTTGAGAGGCTGACCTTCGTAATACGGCAAATGTCTCAATTTACACATATTTGTTAAAAATAGACATTTTTGTCTTGAATTAAATGATCCCTTGAGATTTCTCTTGTGCTGGAAAAGTAAGAGGAACCAAAAAAAAACAACTAAAATTGATGTTTGTGTTTAATATAATTTACAGATATTACCAAATAATAAAATGTGAAAATAAGTGAATGCTGACAATGTCAAATATGAAGCCAAGCCAATAATATTTTGGATTATTTTACTAGATTTAGTTCTGTTTTATGCAGCTATAGTAGATATGCATTTCATATGCATTTTATTATAATTCTTGATCTATTACATCATCTGACAGTTTATGACACCTTTAGCAAAAAAATTTTTCATACCCATCTTTCCCAAAGAAATCCACATTTCTTGATGTTGAACAACTAACTAAATATAAACTAAGGGTTTAAATATTCTCAAAAAAATTTTCCTTTATGTTTAATCTTTCCTAAGTGATTTTCAATTTTTTGATTTTAATATTATCCTCAATATTTTGCATTTTTCCAGTGAAAATTAGGTATTTTCCTATATATTATTTACTAATCATGCAGATGTTCATAAAAGCTCAGACTGAAGTTGAGGGTCATATAAAAACATGCAAAACTGAAGTAAAAGCCTTTTACAGTAAAACATGTCATTAACTGAACATAAACCCAGTGTTTCCAACCACTATCACTGAACAAACTCCAGGTGATTCAATGTTGTAAAAAAAAAACTTTCCATGGTAAGTACAGAGCCTCTGAAAAATTATAAAGTGTATTTTACATTAGTTATATATATATATATATTCATGTGTTCAGATCTTACACACATAAAAGTTCTGAACATTTATGCTACAAGATAACATATTTCCCCCAATCACCCAAAAAAACCCAATAGCAACAACCAGTAACACAACAAACCACATAAAAGCTGGCCCACCTGCTAACAAATCATCTAAGCCACCATATTGCGGTCGTCTTTCTGTCTCCACTCGTCCAGGCTTTAGCTTTATTTTATGCCAAAATTTCACCGGAACTAGAGTGAAAGAGGGATTCACTATCAGAAAGAAAAAGGTTAAAAGTATTAAACCTTCAGCTGCTCTTTTGTAAGCACACATGCTGTCATCGGCTGGATGACTTGGTTGAATGACACAGTAATAACATGGTTTCCTTTCAGCCTGAAAGCCTGCCAGGCTCCACGGGACAGACGAAAAGGAGGAGTGGATGGTGGGAAGACGTTTGTGAGATGAAGTCACTGTTGTGTTGAAACAAGTTGGGGCAGCGGAGATCATTGAATCACTCTGACAGAACAACAAAAAGACACCACATCCCAGAAAAAAATCTAGTCACAGGAGTCACCAAGAAACAGCCAGGGGCTTCGATGTACAAAAAAAAGTGCTGCTAGTCGAGTTTAATTATGATTCAGTGCCAAGTTCAGTGGTTTGGAAAGAAAAACAAACTGTATCACGTCACTCCATTTCTACATGTCATTCCTGGTGTGTGGATTTTTTTGTCTCGCTATTATGTTGGTTCATTTGATGCAATTTATTTAAGTAGATCAGTTTCAGACCAAGATAACCACACAAAGGCCGTTCAGAAGCAGCAGTCTGCAACCAGTTAAGGTGGTACAACTTTCACTGATACAGACGACAGTGGTAGGTTCAAAGTGTTCTGTACATACTTGTTATTTTCAGTTTGTTATGCTATCTTAGAATTAGTTTTAGGACAGGACAGTTAGGACAATTAAGACAGTGGGATAGTGAAAACAAGAGCAGTCCATTCAAGGTTTGACCTGGTTTATCCTACAGTAACTTTTAGGACCTGCACCAGGGCTTTATTTCTTGCTCTGCCTCAAAATACTGTAGTGCTACATTTTCTTCAGCTTGGAGTTTTCATGTCATTCAGACCCAAACAAACATAGGTTTGAAAACTCTGCGACTATAAGTTTATCTTGTTTTATCTTCTCAAACAAACAAATGAGCCAGTTAAAACCTGGGTAAAAACAGATAATGACAGGTGTAAAGTGATGATTCACTGGACGCTGCCACAACAAAACAACCACCACAACTCCAGAAATCCCTCCTGAAACCTGCTGCAGACAGTTATCCCTGTGTCATAGGTCTATATCTAGACTATATCTTATAAAACCTGATATATTGCCTCTGAATAGCTCTGCAAATTATTGATATTTAGTGTAACTTGGGATTGATGGACCCTCATGTCTGTCTTTATTTATTGTGTGTGTGTGTGTGTGTGTGTGTGTGTGTGTGTGTGTGTGTGTGTGTGTGTGTTGTCCCTATTGCCCCTAAACTTGAAATAATGTGGTTTTCAGACTTATTCCTCTTTTTATTCCTATTTATGCAGATCACATACAGTGATTACATACTTAGTTCCAGTTAAACTTCATCAAGTATAAATCACAGTAACAATCCTTTCATGAGAAGTGGTAAAAAAAATATGCTTTTCCAACTTTATGTCTAACAGTGCAAACAAAGTACCTTCTTATGATCACTCAGTGCGAATCCAAATCAACCAAAGTACATAATAACCATCTCCTTTGTGTAAATTAAATACATTTTACATTGTTTTACTTCCTCTGTGACATTGCCAAAAATGCCAAACAACAGAGAACAACAACAAATGTGAGGAGGTCAGTCAGCGGTCTCTGTGTTTTTATGTGAAAAAGAAGCTGGGAAAGTATTCAGCAATGACAGTAAACACACTGGTAGTTCAGGGAAATGTTTGAGTTGATGTACATCATTTTTCACATCAACATTACTGTTGGGAGATAAAACCTCTCATACCTTCTCTGAGGTATGACCTCTGGAAACAGGAAACCCTGCTCTATTTACCCTCTCTCATTCCTTCTAATGCAGACAACCTGCAGAGTTCAGCCCCCCGTCACTCATTAACCAGCCCCCCCCCCAGCCCCCTGAAAACATTCCACAGTCTCTTATCTCCCTGTATCATAAACACTGAGGAAACCCACTCATGTGTGGGGGATTCAGGGGTCGGGGGTCACAGTAGGGAGTTTGTTTTGAAACAGGTATGCCTCCTGAATGACATCAGCACTGTGGGATAAACCGAGCCGAGCCGAGCCAGGTGGGGCTGGATGTGGAATGTTTGTCTCCCAGCACAGCTGATTAGCCTGCGATGAGTAGCACCCGATCTGATAATGGCCTGTTTTGAAATCGACTGATACTTTTTGAGACGTAGTGTCCAGTTTGTGTGACGAACAGCAGATGCAGTGAAGATGATAATACACAGGCCGTCTGGGGGGCTGAATATGGAAATATCAGTCTGAAATCCAGCCAATTGGGACCAGAGAAGATTTTAGGATTTGGAAAAATAACAAAGATTACTGTCTGAAGAATGATGACAAGAAACATAATTTAGTTTAAGTAGTAGTAGTATTTTTTATCATGATTAGCCCATAAAATAAAGGCTTTTTAAAATTTGTAGACGATGAGTGCCTTGGAATTTTGATGTTTTTGAAATGGATTAAGCCTGTCACCAAACAGCGCCATCCCTACTTGAAGACATGTTCCAGGTCGCACTCCAAACAGACTTCATCCTTCTAAAATGTAGTTTAACTTTTGAATCTTACTGACAAACGACTTTCAACAGTTACTGCAACTTTCCAGAGGGAGTAAGTAGAAATACAACTGTTTTCCAAGACACACTAAAGTATCTTCTATAAAACATATGTAAGGAATTAAAAATACTATTATTGCTGATTGATACATATCCCAACAGTACCTCACTAAAGCACTGACATGTTATAAATAGTTTTATGATGACAAACATGGTTACACATGTTAAATAAATCTGAATGATAGCAATAATTACTGTAGAATGCCAAGTCTGTAATTTTAGATGTGTGCATTAGCCACTCACGTCCACATCTTTCCCACTTGTTCCAAACATTTTAGATTTAATGCAACATCACTGCTGCTCTAAACCAAACCAAGATTGTATCATGCAGAGACTCCCAATACGCAGACCCATAACCAGCTCTGAGGGCAGTGAGGCTGTGACCTCAGGTTTTTTCCAGCTGTTTTAACTGAGCCATTTATAATTAAGAACAGACTGAAGGTTGTGTTGTTGCTTCTTTTTAACACACTAGAAGGCCGTTTTAGTGGGTCAGGCTATGATTTAAGGTCGTACACTCACGTGGACGATCACAAATCTGTGAGGAAACCAGGCACATTCATGGGAGGAAATATCAGTTAAACATTAATTATAAATTTAAAAAACATAAAACATTTCGGCATTCCCTAACTGCAACAAAACAGAGATAAGAAGAGGCACTGTGAATGCTGTGCATGCTTCATCACAAAACACTTTCAAGATAATTACACGTTCCATATATTGGAAACCACATTCTTTTGTTAACTTTAACCACTGTGATACTGTTGTCCAGAACCATATAGGACTCTTGAGAAAACATCTCTGGTATGCAAAATGAATCATAAAATTATAGGAAATAATTCCCTGAATGTTGAGTCTTAACAAACCAAAATGCAGATCAAGACACTAAAGGTGACTTTTTTTTATTCATTAAAACTGCTAAAACCATTCACAGATAATGAGACATCACCAAAAGCTGCTACAAAAAAGGAGCTGTCTGTCATATAGTAAAAACCCTTAAAAATACCCCCAAAATACCCCCCAAAAAAACAACTTGAACTGCCGTATAGCAATAAAACAAACAAACAAGAGCCAAACATGTACAGCAACTTAAACTTTACATCTAAAGAGCCCAGACAACACCCAGACTCTTAATACAAACCAAACTTCCAACTGCCCTACAGAGTGAATCAGAGACGGGATGATAGATGTAAAGCAGTTTTTGCAGAGATGTCGACGTATTGCAGTGTTTGTGCAGTGATGTCATCCCCTCACACTGATGCCATCTGCTGAGTGGACTGAATCAGAGCAAGACGCTGTTTTCAGCTCCTCCACACAGCGACACTTCTGTTCTCAGTCTGACTCAGAGGTTTACACTGACACCTCCAGACCCACTAAGCAAACACCCGCAGGTATCAGGGCACTGTGACAAATCCACACTCAACCTTCTCAAGAAAAAGAACACAACGTAACTAGTTGCACAAAAGTCAAATTACGAATGTATTTATTTTTTAATCATCTGGTGAATCACCCTGGCTGAAAATGTGTCACCTTGCAACATCTTTATGAGTAAGTTTGAAGACTCCAAAATCCATGTTAACCATTTATAGGGTGCTCATTGAAATACTCTGAAATTAAAAATTTCAACCGTAGTGTGTTACTGTATTAGAACTTATCATCTACCTCGTCTTTCTTTAGAACATCTAAGCAGCATAAAAATGAACAATAAAACAACTGTTATAAGGTCACAAACAGAGAAATCACTCGTATTCACTATTTGCAGCTACAAAGTGTATATAAAATCTCTCTGAACCACATATATTAAAAACCAACATACTTCTGGACCTCACTGAAGCAGGGGATTGGCTCCATATTTAATGTTTGAGGAAATTACCAAAAATAGTCACTTGTCCAATAAAGGGTTGTCCATATAACCTTTTAATATATAAAGAGAAATGATCTGGAGGACAAACTGAGGATAAAAAGAACAGGACAAAGAGATCCTTCATGTTGTAGATCACTTATTAAAAATACACAGATTCACTAGCGCACCCATTAAACAGAAAATATATTAATGTGAATCTGTACCTTGTAGAAGCTGAACACAACAGAAAGCCACATGCAGTTGATTTACTAACAGATTAGAAGCAACTAGCTGTTATATTACAAGTCATTCTGTCATAACCATCTTTTTTTTACAATGTCCTTCCAGTGAGGATGTAACACCACATACTGTATAGACAGGGTTTCACACCAGGTGGTACGAAGCAGATTTGACAGCCTTTAATCTACCCCATAAATTCTCATGATATACAGTATGAGGTTATCCCGTCAAACACAAAACACTGAGTCAAAGTAGAAAACAAAAGACAGGACATGCCAAAACCCAGAAAACAAAAGACTGTCCCAAATGACCTTTCACCTCTGACACAGGTTACTGACACCATTTCCCTTCTCTGTGAAACAGAGAAGCTTCAGGGCGTCCAACTCTTCACCGCTTGCCTTAAAACAACCAGTTAGTCTTGTCTCTGAGGCCAGTTTATGCTATTAGGAAAATAAAGTCTCACTTTTCTGCCTGATTTCACCCACATTTCGTTATTTAAATATGCTGTTATTTCTAAGCAGAACAATAAAGATTATTGGGCAAATACATTTGGAATATTGTTCTTTTGTTATGATTAATTAAAATGAGTGGAAGTAAGTCGACTCAAACCCTCTAAATCCCCCAAAAACCCAACGTGACCCAAAACACTCCCAGTAATCCCACTGTTCCCATTTAGACCGAATAGAGTGATTATCACACAAAATCTGAAAACACACACAAAGACAGCTCAGTTCCCCATCATATGTACCTGCAGCTGTCAGTGAAATACTGTTTCAGTATGTTTTAAAACTACCCAGAGCTGCTTCTCTGTTATATGTTTTTATCAGAAAACAAACCACTGATCACATACCTCTGCAGGTTCTGCAAACCTTGTTTGCTGGAGTTTCTCCTCAGCAGAGTGTTGGACATATTGGCGTCTTTTCTTCTTCTTCTTCTTGTGTCTCCTGTGTGAAAAAAAAAAACAGATCACACCAGCTGCTGATAACTACTTTCTCCTTTGTTTCTTTTCGTCTGGGCTTTCTCTCGTGTTACGTCCTGACAGTGTGTGTGAGAGTGTGGTACTTTTAAAGACGCCTCACTCACTGACTCACTCTTTGTGTGTTTCTGTATCTCACACTCAGTTTTCTCCCCTGCAATGCTTGTTGGGAATGTCAGCAGAGCTCAGAGTGACTCCCTCTCTCTTACCCTCTCTCTCTCTCTCTCTCTTTTGGAGGCAGGGTTTTAGTCATTACTCCTCAAACACACACCTCGCCCCCCTCCCTCTGTCCTACATGTGGTTTTCATTGAAGGGCTCAGAGCAGCGGGCCCGACATCTCTCCTCCTCTCCCTCTTTTTTCTTTCTTCGCCTCCTTTTTCTGTTATGCCAGGTCATGTGGTCTTCCCTGAAGGGGAATGAAAGATGATACACCCCCCCCCCAAAACAGAAAAAAAAAATCTACTACTGCACCCTCTCCCTCCCCTTTCCGACATTTCAATCTCTTTTTGATTGCCAAAGTAGCAGATTAGTAGAGAAAAACAAGGGGGGAACAAAGTGAAGGCGACTGTTTGTTATGTCAGTAATAAAGACGACAGATGGTGAAACTAGTGTTTGACTGCACTGTCACTGGTACATACAGGGTCAAATATCCAGGGGACATTCATTCAAGTTCACCTTCACACACAAGCATTAACACAAGAGCTTCATGTTTTATACATTTTTTTAAATCTAATTTATAAACAAATACTATGGAGACATTCAGGCTGTAGTTTGCAAATGAAACTGAATCAGAACAGAAACATATTATTAGCCTAATAGCTTTTAATTTTGGACTGGTGGAGATGTTACAACAGTTCTTTAAGCTGCTACAGAGTTGTTTTTTTGTTAGTTTTTACATTTAAATTTCAAGCCATTTAAAAATAGAGATAATTTATAGAGTGTTCGTTAAAACCAGAAAAGTATGCTAAGCTAAGCTAGCAGTTGTAGCTATCGTTATAGACAGGTGGGAATTTAAGCACTTAAGTCTTAAAATGTCAAAATATCTCTTTCAGTCTTAATAAAATCACCATTGTTACTCACCACACCCATTCAGGACAAATATACACTGTAGTTTTATCCTCACACGATCACTTGCAGCATTATATTTTGCTAATGTCTTGGTGTTAGCGTAACAGCTAACAGAGTCCGTGAGTTGTATGAAGTCATTCAACATTTAACTTCACAGCCTCGTATCGTTGACGTCTTATGTTAATCTTTTTAAGACTGTCACGTCAGTCTTCGGTGTTAGAAAGCTATGGCTGAAATTTAATATCCATATTTTAAAGGTCACAGCAATTAACATGTAAAACTAAATCTTTTTATGCTTCATTTAAACTGGTGTGAATCAAACGTGTATTTTTTTTTTCTCCCCTCAATATATGGGGCTCTCATCCACAGGTTTTTATTTTTCATTTCTTTCTTTTCACTAAAAATTTGATTTTAAAAAATGCTTTCCAAAGTGGAGATTTTTTTTTTTTTTTTTTATCTGTGTAGAGAAGGAAAACAATGGTGTCACAACCCTGTTTGCTCACTTCTTTTCTGTTGTGTCTGTGTGTAATGACACTGCACCTGAAATATCAAATCCATATGTATAAATCAAACTATGACCTACAGTAAATCGAGGTCAACATGGACACCTTGGGGAGACAGACCTGAGTGCTGTAAATAAATTAGAAAATTAACTTCTTGTTGTTTACCCAACTGTATGTCAGACTTTTATGTCCACTATTATCCACATGAACATCAGTTTCACATCCAACAGTTTGTCCAAGCATTTGTCTTTGTTTATTTGTTGTGTGAACAAACATATTTTGTAAAACAAAGATTAAAAAAAAAAACAGGCAATGAAAATAACCATTTAAAAATATCTATGTTAAATAACCATATAAAAAACATTAAATAAACCAGGTAAAGAAAATCTCATTAAAGTATTCACCAGTGAGTATCATTGAGATAATTAACAAATATCTACACTGTTGTAGATTGCCTTTTAAATAGCACTGCATTCCCAACTTCATAAAAGCACATTTTTATTTAAAAATATGCTTTTTAAATTAAAAAAAATTTAAAAATTGACAAGTGGTATCATTGACCACTTGTCAATGATAACATATCCATATTACTAATCTTAAAGCTAATGGTAAATGCCACTAAATGTGAGTTTGATTATAAGGTTTATGTAGCTATAAAGTTGGTGTTTTTTTTCTTTAAATTGCTAAATTCACCCTTTGTTAATCCGTGCTTACGTACAAACAGATCTTGAGTGTAGCTACTGACAAGACAAACTGTACAGAAAACAGAGATGATTTGTAGTTTTACTGTGACGATTGTTTTCTTGCCTAAAAACAGAGCTAAGCTAACAGAGCTATTATGTAAATTATCAGCTAATGCAGAAACTTTCATGAATATTATATTATAAAAATATTTAAAAAAAAAAAACAAAAAAAAAACACTACAAACTCATAAGTGACAGTCAAAAATAACTGGGTGATTCCATAAAACAGATCTGTGTAAACAATAAGCTTTATATACTTTATTCAGTGAGTCATACAATATGTGGATAAACAGTTTTGATTTATTGGTTGTTTTAGTCTTAAGTGTGTTTGGTCCCCCTGTTGTTGAGACTATTATTACAGTAAAAGATTAAGTGCAAATCTATTTCCAATGTAGTCACGTAACACTCCATGTAATTCCCTAAAATCATGTAATAGGACTCTTTTCTACATTTTGATTGTTATTCCTTTCTCGTCTCTGTTACAATGTTGCTACTGTTGTGCTGCAAGAAACAGGTAGAATAATTAGCCTTGAACCATCCCATGATGCTCTGAGGAGTGAAATCTGAGTCTTTATGGGGCCTGTGTGTAGACAGCTGTATCTATTAAAACAGAGGAGTATCTGTTCTGTCAGACACGCTGTAAAATAAAACACAAATCTGTAAAAAGACAGAAAAACTACCAGCTATCTTCCACTGTTATTATACACAGATAACATAGACCTGTTTGCTTGTCATAAAACCATGTCTTTCCCACACAGTGTGTTTTTGTCTTCGCTCACCCCTCCCAAAACCCTCGCACATATTAAACACTGCCGTTGCTATGGTAACACACTCCTTACAATTCACTCGGGTGTGTTGATAAGTCTTGCTCAGTGGCACATCAAACAAAAGGGGTATTCTGGGAAGTGGACGCATGCCGTGGACCCTCCTTTCCCTTTCGCGCCCATGCTCTTGCCCGTAAAACACAACGACTGCATTAGAACGGACACCAGTGACCTGAACACAACCTTGACACTTAGACACTCTAAGACAAACAAATAACTCCAACACAAGAGGCTGCAAAGCTTTCTCCTCAAGCGCATAAATACGACCACACTCCCCAAGTTACATCACATTTACATACAGTGCATTTACTTGGTGAAACCTGATCTCTACAAACACAGGAAACGAAGCACATCTTCTCTCATTTCAGGTGGAAACATTAGAGCATCACCAAGTGACACAAACAAAGCAACAGAAGTCAGTTCTGATCTTTGCAAACACTTCTCATCTTTCTTTTTGTTAGCATCTTGAGAGATTAAATGTACAAAATTTCACATACTTGAATGGGATAAATTAGACATCAAATGACAAAAGTGCTGAGGTTTTTAATGTATATGATAAAGTGCTATTACACACTCACACACACACACACACACACACACACACACACACACACACACACACACATATATATATATATATATATATATATATATATATATATTGGTTTGTTATATTTATATAATCAATATATATAAAGTTTCCACTACAACGAATCTGAAACGTGAATGTATTGTAATGCCTTTATTAGCGGTATTGGTGAAGCTACTGTGCAAGTGTAGTTTATAAAACTACAAGTAGTTCAGCATAGCAGTAGTTCAAACAAATTACATTTCTGCCCCTGGATAAATGTAGTTTGTTTGAACTACAGCTACAAAAAGTATTTTTAGCTGTATTTTAGCAGTGTTACACTGAGAATGTACATGCAGTTTATGAAATGTTTCAATGATTGTGGTGGCACATTGATATCTGGGGTCGCACTGACAGGAGGATTGTCCATGGTGGTGACAACCATATGAGGTTAGTTAACATTGGAGCGGTACAAGGGCCAATTAGAGGTAGCGTTGTCTGTGATGTCATGATATAATCATGTCTTCAAAGCACTTCAAAATGAAAGAAAAAGGGACTGTTGTGTGTTCACTGGTGAAATACCATTTCTGTTAGAAAAAAAACACTTAATTACTTTGCCAAGGAACAGCAGTGTTATGTTTTTGCCAGCATTTGTCTGTTAGTAAGATAACTCAAAACGTTCTGGACAGATTTGGCTGAAATGTTCATGAGATGTTGATACTGACAGAAGGACGCAATGATTACATTTTGGTGGTAAATGGTGGGAGTATGTGGGGGTGGGGGGCATTTTTATGTTTGGTTGGGGCAGTCCACTGACAGTGAACACTAGCACTCATTTAGATGATCTGCTTTGGTGGAGTCTGCACTATCTGAGTGTTTTTCTAGTTTATGTTGTTCCTGAAAATTGTCCTTGGGAAATTGAGTAGTTAAAGTACATAAAAATTGCTCAACAAGTATTTGTAATTGTGAAATGTAGTTGAACAACAGTTCAACTACATGTAGTTTGAGTCTCCCCAACTGTTCATTAGCGATACAAACTCAACAAGTGGAGCAAGGCACAACAAACCATGCCCCACCACAAACATTTTAGCTCTTCAGAGACATCTCCCTCTCAAAATGTGTGACTATGGGCTCTAGTTTCGCAGACTCCCACGAGTACGCAGCCACACCCATCTTGGCACACCGGTGTGCCAAACTACCACTGTACCTTTCAGCTGGTCAGTTCTTGGTGCACTTCGGTGCGGTCTAACGTCAACGAATCTGTCACTGCACCGACCTGGATCAATAGTCACCTCCCACAAGTGCGCCACCACACCCATTTTGGTGCACCGGGGTCACCAACACTACCAAACTGCTCTGCGCCAGCTGGAAACTAGCGTTGCGCAGGATCCACCAGCTTGCACACCCTGTGCTGCGGCCGGAAACTAAAGCCAAATGTGTTTGGCCTTTCAAGGTTGTTAAAGGTCAAAGATCAGGATGCCATTTTGGAGCCTACATGTAGTTTCCTACCTGTTAATAATAGCACGTGAGTTAATTAGTTAGTTTGGAGATTTGATTTGATTTGGACCTTTATTGTGACCTTTGACCAAAAGTCTTCAAATTTGTCCTTCAAGGTTATGATATTAATGCACAGTGACAGCTGAAAGAAGCAACATACAAATGTGAGTATACAGGATTGAAAAGAAAATTCCTGACTTGCCTTATCTTTTATCATTGGGAAAACAAATATTTGGTAACCTTGACCATTGACCTAAATTCATCAAAACTTTATGGAATCTATTCTGGACCAACTTGCATCATTCCTGAAAATGTCATGGAAATGAGTCCTGTAGTTTTTACGGAAAGTTGCTGAGAATCAGATGGCCCGGACAAACTAAATACAGTGAACCAAAAAGAATACCCCTTGCTTGCCTGTTTGGGGGGGTGGGATAATAAAGTATCACCAGTGATCTGCAGACAGCTAACAGATTTGAAGTGCTAGTTCTGTGAGTTGACAAATAAAATTTTGTGCTGTAATTTTCCAACACTTAAAAAAATTTTACATTTATCTTGTTAGTTACCTTCTCACTTCCTATTTTCAAGGCCTAAAAAACATAGAATAGGATTATTAATCAAAACAAAACATAAAGAAGACGTCTTGACAATTGTTGATGACATTTTGAGTGATATTGTGACATTTTATAAACCAACAGACTGTCAACTCCTCAAGGAAATGATCAGATGCCTTCAAAGATATAGGTATTTTTTGTACAACTAATTCACATACAGGATGACAATATATTTTTCACATTGTTGCATTTGTTTTTAATATTTGGACGTGAAATGAAAAAACAGTGCGACACACCAGAACAATCACAGTCATGTTGATTATTTGTGTTTTAGTTATCCTGACTTGTATGACAAAGAACAAAAAAAGATAGTGGACTGAAGGACAGTGAGTGGGAGTGGATAGTAATAGTTGCAGCAGTAGACATGAACCTCATAATAATCAAATGTAATAACTGTATGCAGTGTTTTATGAAACCGTATTAAACCCTTTATAAGATACGTATGATGTCACATTATGAAGGATAAGTAGGTTACAGTTAGTTTGTGTGAGTTCCTACTCTGTTAAAATTAAAAATAAAGTTTATAATAACAAACCCCACCCCTGACTCACACATATTTCACCCATTAAAAGTCAATGGGATGGGTTTAAAAATTCTGAAAAAAATGTCAACTGTGGCCTCTCGTGGATGGCAACCTATAAACCCAATTTAATATGAATTCATACAATAGTTTTGCTGCTATAGACAGACAGTTTGCCCGTAATACATGAATATGGGGAAAATATTTGTAAAATGAATTAAAATTTTTTTTTTTTTTTCTTTGATTTACTTTTCCCTAAATATAATATTACATCTATTCTGGATGACTGGTAATCTATAAACTCAATCTGGTGTGAATTTAATAGTTTTGCTGCTATAGTGTTAACAAAAAAAACTAACCAAACACAATACCCCTTCATACCCTTTCAGAAAGACAGGGTATGAAATAAAGTACAGGTCAGACATGACAGTGCTCTTAGGTCTATGAGGTTTAAGTTTATTAAAAAAAAAAAAAAAAAAAAGAAGTTGTTTCTATGCAATATGGCATTTGAGGTGAATACAGTGTAAAATAGAATTAAAATAATACACTGGCTCACCTGTTCTCATTCAGAGCATTTCAAAGCTGAAGGTGAAAGTGCTCACGGAAACAGACAGTTGTGTTTTATCTCCTCCTTCACTTCTGGAGAACAAACACCTCCATCCATCAACAGAAATAACACTCTCCATCTGTTGCTTCACTTTTAGCTCAAAGCAAACAGTCTCTTCTGCTGCAGGTTATCTGTTTTCTCCAGGTGTCAATTGAAACCCAAACAGGATCAGTCGTTTTTGGCTGTAGGTTTCAGAGGTGTAGTCTCTTTAAAACATCGCTCTGTATCACAGACAGTGGGCACAGCTGTGTTTACATCATTAAACCCACAGCTTAGTGAAGCCACAGACCCTTTGTAGGTTTTAACTGAAATATTTTGTAAATACAGAAAGTAATGTTAATTCACACTCATCAAATGTCATGTTCTTGTAATTACAAAAAACTAGTTGGTAGAACATGTTCAATCATATACAGTTGAAGTGTTTCTTCAACATTGTGTTGTCACTGAGTACGTCTTTAGTGTCAGATCACAAGGCAAGCATGTTAGGAAAGTAAATACCAACAACATAATCATCCTAGTTTTAACTACATTTACCTTTTATGAGAGTAACACGATCACATTTGAAGTGGCGTTAAGTTTCACCCAATCTGCACATTTCAGAGCTCTATTATTGACTGATATTACATGAAATAGTTTGTTCATTGCTGCGGAAGATTGAAGTCTTGTTTCAGATATACAAGAAAATGTTTTACATTTGGACAGCTTTCTCCATAAAGGGTGTTAGCTCTATGAGAGTTAAAGGGATACGCCACCCCCCAGGCCAAATTCAGTGTCCCCCCACTGTTCCCAGACCTAAATAAGTGTGTGGAAGCATTTTCCTGGCGACCCAGCCAATGTCCGAATCTATGAGAACTGACCACATGTTGGATTCCTACACTCACTGCATTCATGTGGCACCAACTAAGTATTTCATCTAAAGTGAATTAATGTACTTGATTTTGTCTCCTCATTACTTTCTGCGTAATGGGCATTTACTTCGAGGGTTAATGATTCATGGCAAAAGGGCTCGTCTTACTCATTTGTGTGTGGGAACTATTTTTTAGTGCGGAGAAACACAGCCGACGCACACCAAGGAGACGTGGGGGGTGGGGGTTCTCACTGACAGTCCTTGGTGTGCGTCAGCTGTGTTTCTCCGCACCGAAAAATAGTTCCCATACACAAATGAGTAAAACAAGCTGTTTTGTTGTGAATTGCGCCTTCATTAACCCTCGAAGTAAATGCTCGGTACGCGGAAAGTAATGAGGAGACAAAAACAAGTATATTAATTTACTTTAGATGAGGTACTTAGTTGGCACCGCATGTATGCAGTGAGTGTAGGAATCCAACATGTGGTCAGTTCTCATAGATTCGGACATTGGTTGAGTCGCCAGGAAAATGCTTCCACACACTTATTTAGGTCTGGGGACAGTCGGGACACACTGAATTTGGCCTGGGGGGTGGCGTATCCCTTTAAGAGAACTTTACATAATCAAACCACAAAAATAAAAGTTCATGTAAACCACAGCCATAGCCACTTTATCTGAGTATATTCCAATTATGACTTGATATGGTTGAAAACACATTTCAAAAACATAATTATAACATATGTATAAAATAGTTAAGAAAAGAGCTGAAAATCTCTTTTTCATGATCTCCTTTGGAACAATAACCTGGCATTTAGTTTGTATTACAGAGCTGAAAAGGAGGTGTAAGATCCAAAAGGTCCTGTTTGAGGTTGATTTTATTTTTGTTTTGATGCCAAACACTAAAACACTGCTGAGAGGAATGGCATCCAAAGCTGCAGCAATAAAGCCCAAAGGCTGTGAAGAAATAATAATAAAAAATAAATATAGTTCTCATAGAAACGTATCCCTTCAATCCCGGAGATAGTGCTTCTACCTCAGTTCAAGGTAAGAAAAATGCTGTTGTGCTTATTTGGCTGAAGTTAGATTAAAGCTGTGGCTCATTTAGAACAAAAGAGCAGCTCATGGCAGCAGATCTCCTCCCCTCTAAGGTGCAGGAGAGGTCAGAGCGAGGGGATCTGGGGGATCATGCTGACCTGCGACCCAGAATGTGTTCTCCGTCTCCTGGTTTGGATGAGCTGCTCTCATCACCTCTCACTCTCTTCAGGATCAGCAGCACGGTGGAGCAACACCCACCTCCGCCTGACGGATGGATTTACACACTGGAATTCAGGCAGAAGCAATTTGAGAATAGGAATTAAAGTAGTCAGCATGAGGTTTGGCAAATGATATTAGGTGAATATTACACTGAGGGAACTTATTACTTCATGTGTAAATCTGTTAAGTACTGATCCCTCACATTGCACATTACCTTTAATACATGATCCTCGCCCCCAGTGTGAAAAACTTTCATTTTCTTAAGATCTGCATTTTTCTTTTTTCTTTTACCAAGACCTAAGAAAGTAAATGTTTTTGATTTTTTTTCCTCAAATCATATAATGGTCTTATTTCCAACTGTTCATTTAAATGTGTGGTTTTTTGTTTATTTTTTTTAAATCACTGAATACTCTTGTGTGATGAATGTGTAATGCTTTTTCATTCTCAAACATCCAGAGCTGCTTTTAAGTTGACTTCCATATGGATTTTTCAGGAAATCTAACTTTTGTTAAAGTGATTTATCACCACTTTTACTCACCAATATGCAATGAACCATTGTGAATGTGTTGCATCTTCAATAATCTTATTAATAATAATATTGCAGCATTGAGACCTCCCCAGTGTATCAAATATGATAGATCATTGAAAGTCATACATGGAAATCGATATTGGAAAAACAATGTTTTGATTGTTAAGAAGAACCAATAACGGCTATGGTTTCAAAGACCTGGAATTTTCTATCAGTGATTTAATGGTTCATCCTTTATAGGGTTATTGACTTAAAACATGGAAATTCCAGTTACTGTTGAGCATGGATAGGAAGTCATTTATCAATTTATGAGTTTTCCTCTAGTAATAATCCCACCTACTTCTATTGGCAGATGGATCTCCTGCATCAAGACCACACAATAGCAGAACCAGACAAACCTCACAATTTTAAGTTGTTAATAGATGATAGAACATGTCAGTGAAATTGGTCCTTTTTTGTCTAATAAGATCCTCCACATTTTTTTTTTTTACTTCCACCAAGGAGGTTATGTTTTTCCCAGCATGTTGATCAGTTGTGTTTGCTTGTTTTTGTGTTGTTGTTTTTTTTACCTTTCACACTCTAGCGTCGCCAATTCCTGACAGATCATTCTGAAATTTGGTGTGAATAAGGAGACGGATACAAGGATGAAACAGACTGAATTTCAGATGAATCGACTCACGACTTCACATCTGACGCCATATTGAAATTTTGATTTGGTCCAGTATCGTGCTATGCATGACATTTCATTTGTTTGTTGGTTTGTGATTTTGATTACATTTTCAGGGTATGGTGATACTGTGGAAATCAACAAATGATTGGGGGGGGGGTTCTACCTTGTTGGAGGTCTGCGCTCTTTGGAGTGTTTTTCTAGTTTTTAAATGTATATGATGTATTTTCCTGAAGCTAATTCATGGATCATGTAGATGTTCATTAAAGCTCAGAATAAATATAAGCGTTATTGCATAAAAACAGAGAAAACTATAGAAAAATGTATAATTTAACCAAAAAGTAAGTGTCTATTTATCCACTGTTGTTAATCAAAGTCCATGGGTTTTCCTGGTGAATCACTACTTTATAGATGATGACAGTTTCCATGGTAACTACAGAGCTTTTGAATGTCCAAATGGATCATATCTGATGACCATGAAACTATATCAAGCTATATCAATATATTAAGCTGTATTTTACACCAATTATTAAAATATTTTAATACGGTTAGTGGATCGAAGGGTACACATTTTAGATCAGTACATGGTTTTAGTTACTGCTGGTTGTTTAGATTTTTATGAGTAAAGCTGTGAAACTCTTGTCCCCTTTGGAGGACAAAAAAGCGTTGCTGGGTCTCAGTGGGAGATTGCATTAAAACTTCAATAAAATCGTTGTTCTTGGTCGTGAAAACTAATGAACTTCAGCCTGTGCATCATTAAAATCTACACCAACTAACTAAAAGTGTTTCACACTATATCACTTCACATTAATTCTGTTTTATGGAAGTTGTGTGGTCAGATCCAAACCACTCCTCTTCACTTCCCAATGTTGAGAGAGGTTTGAACTCACATCCCTGGCTGAGGTAATGCCTTGCTCTAAAGCCTGACCAGCAACAGCCTGACTGTGCGGCTGTGAGTAAGGATCCAGTTTCAGATTCTTCAGATGATTAAAATGAGAAAACAAGCTGCGGAGAAGCAGACGTGGGGAAAATGATCCAACGAGAGCAGTTTGAGGCTGAAGATGAATCTGCTGCTGTGTACTGTAAACACTGTACGAGTCCTGCACCGTGACATAAACCCGAATCTCCTGCTGCACATGTCCTCCAGGGCTGTTCTTCTGAGGAACATGATCACTTTGTTTATTCAGTTTGTGGCGGTAAATAAAGATGGTTTCCATGCCAACGCAGATCTGATGACACCCAATGTATAATGAAACCTTTCTCAGCAAAAACTAGTTTATCTCTTAGTCTCTGTAAATATAGTTTTCATTCTGAATGTGTCTTGAAATATGCTTTATTTTGTATGGAATTATAATTAAGTACACGTGACTTTATATAATTACTTACAGTACAGTCTCCACTAAGTAAATACTTGTCACTTGTAGATCAACAGGACTGTTTAAGATCTACTGTAGTGATGATCATGGAACACAGTGAAGGGGAGGCCAACGACCAATCCATTAAATTATGGAGCAGATCCATAAAAAGGGGTGGAGGCCCTTTAGTTCTGTAGTGAGTAGTGAAGAAAATAATGTCTCAGGCTTCAAGTCTTCAGTCTGAAATGTTTAATAATTAACACAACATTAACACTGTTTTTACACGTACACTGGTGTATATTTTACACAAATGTAATCCTGCTGACAAAAAAAATGGGGAATTGACTGCTTTTCTATTGTCACATTACATAGGCACATTACATTATGACAAAACTGGTTGGTTGATTGATTGATTCATTGATTGATTCATTGATTGATTCATTGACTGACTGATTCATTCATTCATTGGGTAAGACTTTACATTACAGATCGCTAATAAGGTGGTACTTCAATAGTAATGTTGATGTAATTTCATGGTAGGGCATTAACAGAATTATTGACTAATTGACTCCTATAACTAAATCGACTTAAATTTGGAGGAGTTGACAAGTTGTAGATTATTCTTTCTCCGTCTTCCTCGGCGTGTAAACACAAGACCAGTCAGACCAAAACAAGAGGAGACATGGCTGCTGCAGGTAAAAACACAGGTGGTGGACCTGACAAAACACAAGAGAGTGACAGACACACATTGCGTGTGTGGAAATACTTCACCTTAGATGAAAAAAACAAAAACAAAACAAAACGGCCATCTGAAGAGGCATCCGCTAGCTAACCTGAGTGATATAAGCAGCAGTGCAGACAACGCACATTAAGACAACTCACTCTTTTTTTTTTCCAAACATGATGTGGACAGTGTGGTGTGCATCTTGGTGGCATCTGCCTTAAACTTTTTGCACTTAATATAAAAAGTGAGGATGTATGACAGACGTGGTCCTAACAAAATCTGGACATATGGTCACCCTGCTGATGCTGTGCAGTTACATTTAATAGAAAACTCTTTGCCAATGTTAGCCTTTGTTTTGTTGGGCTTAAAGTGCTGATGACAATTATGTTATCTTGTCTTAGCTTATCTTACAATATGTCATCTTTTTATATCATTTACTTTAGTACCTCTTTCACACTTAGACTGAATTATGCTTTTTTAGACAAAGCTTGAACAGAGATAGATGGAATTTGTGGCTGATGAGGTGACGATATAGAGGGAAAATAACGGATACACCCAAGTGTTGCATTTCTATCACTATAGACTAGTAGAACCATTAAATATGAGGGTTAGTGAGCCAACTGTACCCTTTCATACTTAAGACAAAACCCAGATATTGTCTTTTTTGTCCTGTGTATAAAACATGATCTGCAAATATTGGCTGCAAGACTGAGCTCACATTAAGGCTCACAGTATGTTTACAGTTTATGACACCAGAAACATTAGGAGTTCTATGTTTCACGTGGAACTCATAATGAAACATGGAACATAGAGTATCTCATGCCCCATTCACACTACTATGTATATTCTCTGTATAATATGGACATTTTTCCTCTCGGTTTGGGCATTTTCTACACATACTAATAATGGTTTAGGTCCCAAAAATATGTAGAAGTGCATTCCATAATGAAGTTTTAAGGGCTCCAATTTGTGTGTGTGTATATATATATATATATATATATATATATATATATATATATATATATATATATATATATATATCAGAGAAAACAAAGTAACTAGAGAACACTGGTATCATACCCCTATCTGATCATGTTTGTTGTTGGTTTGTGTAATAAATATGCACCTGAAATATCAAATACAGGAGTGTACGTCAGTGAAGTACCTGCAGGAGATGGTGACAACCTAAACCTACACTTAATGTAACTCAAATATATAACTTAAAGTGTCACTGACATGATTTTACAGCTATACATATTTTGAAAGCTCATCATGTCTAAGGTCAATTCACACATAAATCACTAACAACACCACCACACATTTAATGATATTTAATCCACATTGTATTTCAAATTGGCTGCCTTTTTTGAGGGTGGTTTAGGGTTTGAATTTATTTTTTATTTAGTTTGGGTGTTTTTCTGTACTTCAGTTAATTTTAATTTGTTTTTAGAGTACAAATGATTGTTTTTATTAGTTTTGCTTATTTTTAAAGGCTTAGTTTTAGTTTAGTTTTCATATTAGTTTAAGTGTTTTCATATGTTTTATCTTTCTCGCCATCATATTCAAATAAATCCCATTCAGGACTCTATTGCTTTCTCCCAACATTAGTTACAATGACAAAGATGAAAATGGAGGGAATTTTACCCATATTTTTAGACATTTTAGTTAGTTTTTTAAGCAGCAAGCACACAATACAGTTTCAGTTACTTTAAGTATAGCTATTATTTATTTCAGTTGAAAAAAACTATTTTTCAATTCTAGTTTTTGACATTTCATTAGGTTTTGTTAATGATAATAACCTCAACGTGAACCTCACAACAGGGATGTGCCTTGTTCTAACTAAACACATTTCCACATGAAGTGTTTTGCTGTTGAACATATCAATCTAAAAGAGGTCAAGTGAAATAAGAATCTGATAAAGACAGATTATGAGTTGTATTCCTTTAAACTGTCTCCTGATTTAAGACCCAGTGAAGAGTTTAAAGTGATGTGCAAACAGCTGTGCGCCTGCAGCCACAAACACTGCCGAACAACTGATGAAAGTAGTTTGCTAAGGTGCACAGCTGTTAGCAGTGACAACGCACATTGATTGCTATTGAGAGAAAGTAGTTCCAAGCAATTACAAGGTGTGAGTTTTTGTTCCGTGGCAATTTTGTTATCCAAATAAATCCAAATAAATGTTGTTTAGAGAAGAACACATTTTATTATGTTGACCCCAGGAAACCTGCCGGGGCTACTTTTGCTGAACTTTGACCTATGACATCAGCGGAGGAAGACTGCTCTGCTTTGCTTGTGTGGAAACATGGATGACATAAACAACAGCAGCGACAATTTAAGTGATTTTTCAGTAGAAATAGGTGAAACAACAGGTGATTCAGTTAAAGAAGAAAATATTCTTTATCCATATCAATTTGAGTCATATGAGACAGACGAAGTGAAGGAAGAACAGCTAAACTATGCAGACATTGATTGGGATGGGACGACTGCAAAACACAGAATGGTATTCATACTCGTAGCCTAAAAACATAAACTCCCACAGATTTACTTATGAGACGTATTGATTTGATTTTTTGATTTGAATGATTTATTTCGAACATGTGCAAATTGCAACAATAATCAATACAGCAATAATAATAATAACAATGACATGTCCGAAAAGGAGTAGGATGAAGCATAAGCTTAAAATTCCTATACACATTCACTATAGTCTGGATTACCCCCCAAAAAAATCCCAAACTATTATAACCTTGGTTCACACACACATGTAGAATCAATGTCAAATACCAAAGCTGTTTTTAGAGCTGTCAGTACAGGTTACTAATACAGTGTGTGTTGGATTATCCTTTAATTTGTCACTGATCCATATCATTAGTCTGGACAAAACTGTAAATTACTATGTGTTCACAGAGCCATAAATGATCTTTTTGGCACTGTGATTTTCATGCATTGTTAAATTCACATCATATATTTTGAAAAGTTGTGCTTTATAGCCTATTACCCTGAGGAAGTTGTGTGAAAGAAGTACTGATGTTTGAGCTCAAAACCCTCAAATGAACCATTACAATGATTGAATGACCTTGGTAATCTCCTCCCTCCTCTTGGTATCTTCAAACATTATAATCAACATGAAACTAGATTAATGGGTGCAGGTCTGTTTTCTAGTTTCTGTCTCTTAGTGCTTAGTAAGATATAACGGTGGTTATGAAGATGTTTTACAGCTGGAGCAGGTTACTGAACACAGGTGGACATGGCTTATAGACCACACACCTGAACTACAATGGACCTGGTCTTAGAATAAACTGTAGAAGTCATTATGTTTCGCCTGTTATTGCACATTTGTATTCTTAATAAATAAAACATGTGAAAGACATAACAAATAGCACAAAAACTAAAACAGATGTGATTTTGATATTTGTCATTATACATTAGTGTATGTGTGTGTGTGTGTGTGTGTGAGAGAGAGTAAGAAATGAAAGAAAAGACAGAAATTGGCAACAACAACAACAAATGATTAAAAAACGCAATAGTGATTTCAATCATAATGTACAAAAATAAATAATTGAATAATAATAATAAAAATAATAAGTGGTGTCAGGCACAACAAACCCTGCAAACGTTTAACCTGATTTGTCTGAACTGCTTTGACCTACATTCACTAAAATGGATCTATTGTGGACCACCTAGCTCCTTTACTGAAATTTTCATAGAAACAAACAGACAGACAAATGAACAAACAAACAAAAACAACCCAAAACAATACCCCTTTCAGGGGGCGGGGTAATAATAACAACAGGCAGATAAAAGGTTTTGATGGAAATGAATTATGTTGTGGTTTGTACAGAGTGGAGTGTGTGTGTGTGTGTGTATATGTGTGTGTGTGTGTGTGTGTATATGTGTATATGTGTATATGTGTGTGTGTGTGTGTGTGTGGGGGGGGGTTCTTAGAGACACATTTGTATTCTAATTTCCATCTAAAATCTAAGTGAGCTTCACATACAAAGAATGGAGTTAATAATCCACAGGAGACTTCATTGTTTAAAATGACTGGAAAACACAGTTTGGTGACAGTTTGAAGCAGGAGTAGGAATTATTTTTTAAACTGTTATCTTGGCACCAACACTAAAATGTTACTAATATAGTTCCCTGTCAACCAAGGCCATTGATGTAAAACTTTGGAACCAATGATAAGTTCTATGCGATGGTGGATCTAGAACATTATTATTATTATTATTATTATTATTATTATTATTATTATTATTATTATTATTATTATTATTATTATTATTATTATTATTATTATTATTATTATTATTATTATTATTATTATTATTATTATTATTATTATTATTATTATTATCTCCAAAAGCAGGAACCCCTTTTGCAAGAGGGAGTTCTGACTAAAAATCATGTTTGAAGGAAGACATTTTAGTTGTTGATTGGTTCAGAGGAGTAGACGAGAAAACTCGCAGGTTTTTATTAGCTCCAGTCAGGATGCTTTTACAGCATCGTAGTTATTTTTCAGGCCCCACCAGGAGCTTTACAACATGTAGGAGACGTGTTGAGCGTAAAGACGGAGTGGCTCAACATTCAGAAGAGGAATGCAGGCTCATTAAAACAGCAGAGTGCAGGATCGATGCATTCCTGCAGACTGACGTAAAGCAGCAGGAGATACCACCAAACCACAGAAAGACAGGCTGAAGGGTTATTAAAATTAAATGAAACATGTTTACAATATGATGAAATCAACATCTAAGATCCTTCAGACTAAGATCATCACTGGGCAGATCATTAGGGTTAATATTAACATTATAGGAGGAGGTGGCTTCATGTTTACTAAAAATAGTAAGTTACATAATAAAACCAAGCTTTAAACAAAGTCAAAAGCATTAAATGGAGAATTAAAATGAATGACAACAAAATAGAGAATATGTAAATGTAAAACCTGGATTGAAAGCATCAGTTATGTTTATATAGAGTACATTTAGCAGTATAATGTACAATATATAAACTAAACTTTACAATTAAATATTTTTGGGTAGAAACTGTCATCATTAAATACATTTTGTAGGAATCATCCTCTATCACCTTAGTTAAGATGTGTCAATTAAAGGAAAAAAGTGCAGTTTTATACTTGCAATGTGTGACAAATACTGCAAATACTCTATAGTGTGTATTTTTTGTCTAACAGCTTCATTACAGCTAAATATCAAGGTAATAAAATGTGATGTTTATATATAAAAAATGTTTAAATCAAACCTCTAACTATTTTGGTAATTTTTCATGCAAAAACCTTTACTAGCTCTCACTTCTTTAATGTGAATTTCTGCTTTATTCAAAGTTTTGTCGAATTCATGACCATTTTGGAGGGTTGAGCTCATGTGAAGGTGCCACATTGTCTGTCTGGGTAATTATGACAAAATGTTCAGTATTTTTTTTCTATTCTCATTATTTAGAAGAATACAAACAGCAGGTAACTCCATGATGAAAAACATAGTGTCAATGGCCGTGTCCTCATCCAGACCTCACAGCTGTGATGTCTTGGTATCAACAAAAGGGAGTCATTAATTAGATGATTAAATCAGAATTGAAATCCGATGAGAATTGACAAAGAAGTGATTTTAGTGCCAGACTGGAAAAATATACAAAGTTGTAAACAAATTGTTTACAATTTTACATTTCGACAAACAAAGTGATAAGTGTTGTGCCTAATGCTTCGATCTATCTAATGAATCACTCAGAATTTAAATCTGTTAAGAATTCAAGGAAGAGAATCGATTTTAGTGAACTGTGGATGATGACGATGGATGCCGACTGAGGAAGAGCGATAGCAATAGCCCATCGCAACTTTGTCTGGATGACTGTGTTTGAATATTTTATGTTTTGTTGTAAAAGTTGCATATTAATAACCATATACTACTTTTAGGGAAACAATTCAACACCAGCCTGGTGGAAAAAAGCCATTAGGCATTAACAACAATGTATATCAATGTACAATGCCCCTGCTAAACAAAATAATAAAATAAATAAATAGGGGGTTAAATGCCTTGCTCAAGAGAACATCACCATCGACATTTTTTTTGACTAAACTAATGACCCATTAGTCCCTAGCTGCTTCTCCAACCTTCTTTCTAAGTCCAGTTGTCCACCCACTTCTTCTCAAATACAGTAAAATCCTTAATTTACATGAATTTCTAATAAAAGAAAACAATAAATAAATAATAATGACAACGATGATAATGATGATGATGATGATGATGATGATGATGATGATGACGTATACATAAGCAGATTTTACTGGTGATATATAAACAGAAATTATAATACATAAGCTTTACTGTACCTGTAGAGAACACTTCTTCTTTCCAGTGTGTTGTATTACTTCCACTAACCAATGAAGTAAAATCTTCATACTGATCCTATGTGTAATATTTTCTTTATTTTTTTGTGTCCTTGTGTATTTTAAACTACACTCGTTTAAGCCCTGGTAGCCGTTGTTTAAGATAGCTCTAAAGCACACACACACACACACACACACACAAATATATGTTTATTCACATTTAATAAAAACCACCCAGCAATAAATTCCCACCATCCACTTACCAGCCTCCACTACCAGAATATCAAAGGGACACATTCCAATTTAAACTGAATCCAAATATTTGTGTACCTCTCATGTCTCACTCCATTGTATTTATAGATCTAAACATTTGCTTTGGCTTCTTCAGATCTGTTGATTCAACTATTTTCGTCAAGAATCAGTTTGGTCAGATCATTCACAGAGGTAAAAAACCTTTAAGAAAAACAAAGTAGATATGAGAATGGACTCCAGTAGAAACGTAAGGTCAAGCCTGGAAGGTCAACTGTCTTGTCTGAAGATGAACCACAACAGAACGAAGAAACCATTTAACCCTTAAGGACCTAGAACGGGGGTCTCAAACATGCGGCTCGGGGGCCAAATGCGGCCCGACAAAGGTTCCAATGCGGCCCATCGGATAAATCTGCAAAGTCCAAAAATTCCACAGTTAAGGCTGTGGAACTGATTTTAGTTCAGGTTCCACATACAGACCATTATGATCTCCAGTCAAATTATAAAAAAAAGAATAACTCCATATTTTATTCTCATTTTCATGTGAAAATAATTTACATTATACCCGTAAATAATGACAACTTTAAATTTCTGTCTTTGTTATATTGCAAAAAATAACATTAAATTAGGCAAATATTTATACTTACTTATACTTACTTATATTTACTATCCTGTAAAAATAAAATGTGAAAAACATTAAATTTCTAAAGATAATTAAGCACAATTTTAACAATTTAGTGTCTTTGTAGTAGATCTGATCCATAATGTATGTGTGTAAATGATTAACTGAGGCATATTAAAATTGCACATATTTTTCTTGAGCTATTTGACTTTTTTCAGGTTATTCACACCTTTCTTTTTGAATAGTAAGTATTTTTATTAGGTAATTGGGTTTGTTTGCACTAAAATAAAGACATAAATTTGGAATTGTCACTTTTTTCTCAGTTATGCTAATATTTTACTAAATATTGGGCCCCTGAAAGTCATGAGTTTAAGACCCCTGACCTAGAACTACTCTTGTGGTAACTTACAAATTATCATTATCTATTCATTTAACATTTATTTAATGACTTATTATCACCATTAATTATAATATCATGCTGTGCATTTCACATTTTTTAACCAAAATAGGGTGTTTCCCATGATCGCGTGACGTCATGTGCATTACCTCTATAGCGCTGCTAAGCTAACTAGATCCTGTTCTAATAAAATAAACATGTGTTTATTTTGTTTATATGTATGCTGTAAAATAATATTTGAAAAAAAAAGAAAAAAGCAAACAAAAAAAGCCTTGGTAACTGTATCATGATATATTGTGATATTGTGATTTGCAATGTATCGCTAAATTGCTGCCACTCAGTCCTGTCTCTTTTATCTATTACTTTTTACATGTAAAGGTATTGTAGCTGCTTGAAATAAACCTTTTTCTTGACGTATTCAAGCACAGGGGAAGCAGATGTTAGGCCAAACTTTGCCAGGTTTTCTGAACCAGAACCAGCCCTGTGTGCAGACCGTCTGGTGGACAGCCGAATCCGAAAAGAAATAAATCCCAATTCATCCAGGAGATGACAACAGGCATGTGAGGAGACCAGAGGAGCAAACACAACGGCTGCCTCCTCATCTTTGAGCTCCAATAGCCCGAAAGTAAAACCATATGGGACTCAGTAAACGGGGGAAAGTTAATGAGATTTTGAGCAGGCACTAAATGTGACGGCCCTCCTTGAACTTTTACGATGACCTCCGGCAGGCTGGACATAATAAGACTAAATGACTTTACAGCCTGGGTCAGTTATTAGGATGTGCTTGGGTTACAGTCATGACGCCTGCAGACGAATATCCGATTCGACAGAGGGAGGACATGGAAAATGACCCGAGTGAGTTTCCATCATATAGAAATGAATTAAAAACAGCAGGAAATAAAGTGATATGACTATTTAATAAGGTGTTTAAAATCTGATCATGTACATCTGGAACTATAGGTAACTATGTAACATATACTCTAACACAGATTAGTGGAATTAATGTAAGATATTATTTTCTATTTAAGTGTAATTTGATGAAAATAAATAATCTGAACATCCAAGAATATCTCTTTAAAATCTCCAACGATTTTTTGCAAATGATCGAGCTTTAAACCTTTTCTTTTTTGGGCAATTATTCTATCTTAAAAATACTATTTATAGATTAAATATATTCTGTTAATTTTTTTTTTTAATATATATTCTGTTATTTACCTCCAATGTTCCTTTTATTGTAATCTCAAAAATTTGACACTTTCAAGGAAAGTATTTAGCGATATAAAATGTGTAGTAATTTTTCAAGCATTAACCCTATTAATACATGTAAATTAAGACAAAATGCAGTTTCTCAGCTGTTGACTGGTTTCAGATATGAACCATTTGGACATTCAGAAGCTCCATAATGAACATGGAAACAGCATCATCTTGTGATGATGATGATGATGATGATAATAATAATAATAATAATAATAATAATAATAATAATAATAATAATAATAATAATAATAATAATAATAATAATAATAATAATAATAATAATAATAATAATAATAATAATAATAATAATAATAATAATAACATAACATTTTAATGAAAAGCTATTGCAAAATAACAGGTGATATATATGACATAAAAGGTGCTATCTATCTATCTATCTATCTATCTATCTATCTATCTATCTATCTATCTATCTATCTATCTATCTATCTATCTATCTATCTATCTATCTATCTATCTATCTATCTATCTATCTATCTATCTATCTATCTATCTATCTATCTATCTATCTATCTATCTATCTACCTACCTACCTAGCTACCCATCCATCCATCCATCCATCCATCCATCCATCCATCCATCCATCCATCCATCCATCCATCCATCCATCCATCCATCCATCCATCATAATGCCTTTAGTGCTGAATCCTTGGCTCTTTGATACAAAGACAGAACAAACACGCCCCCTACTGTCCACTAACCTACATCTACATTACCATAACAGGATGATTGCGTCATCCCATAAACTGTTCCACCTCAGGGTGTCTGCGAACCACCCAATGTAGACGTTCCCCATGTCATTACTGTAATAGCAATAGCTACCGATTAATACTGACAAACCAAAACTAGAACAACAAAACAGTCTGAAACCTTTAATTTTGATCTGACCACCTCTGCATGATATCATGTTACAGCAGCTTCAGTCCAAAAATAATTAGTATCATTTTTCAGAGTGTTGTACTAGTTAAAGGACTGACCCTGCCAGCCTGCACCCTTGACCTCTGACCCTTCAGATGCCCCCCATTGGTATGAACATCAGCTCCCTCTGTTGTGCTCGCCATAAATAATTCCGGAGGCTTTTTCAGCTGTTGCTTATACTATGTAAAAATAAAAATCAGCTCATAGTGATAAAAAGTAGATGTTTAATAGACTGATTTCTTCCCTACTTTTATTTTCTCTGCCTCTATGGGGCATCTGATCTTAATTAGCAGCCAATTACAGAATGATAATAATAATAATAATAATAATAATAATAATAATAATAATAATAATAATAATAATAATAATAATAATAATAATAATAATAATAATAATAATAACAATAACAATAATAATAATAATAATAATAATAATAATAATAATAATAATAATAATAATAATAATAATAATAATAATAATAATAATAATAAAACACAGCAGGTGCAGAAGCTGTAAAAAGCAGGTCTAAAACTGTACCTCTGTTTTATGAAACAGACACAAGCCACTCTATTATCAAAGCAATGCAGCTTTTATCAGTGCATTAAACTGTAGTCATGTAGATACTAGTATGTGTATGTTTGGAAAGAATTAAGACACCACTTAAAAACTCTAAATGACCTGAACATCCCAGAACGGGGTCAACAGGAACTAAATTGAGCTGCTTAATTTCAGCTCTAGAAGTGACATACAGCAGCCAACAGGTAAATACTAATACTGGGACTAAAAAGCACATTTATTAAATCAAATTTTATAGCAGTAATGTGTTATTTAGGAACAAGTTTATTTTGAAAATGAGGATTGCTCATATATTTCGGTAGTACCCTAATGTTTCTTTATATTGGATGAGTATGTGAAAATTAATGCACTAATGTGGATTAATCCATCATCATGATTAATACCCCCTCACATTCTGGTCGGGTCCATGAGGTGCTTTATAATCTTAAACTTGAAAAAGTCCGGTTTACACTTAAAAGCTCAGTGAAATAATTTAATGTCACTTGGGATCGTTTCTTACATTACATACATTAATTAGACCTTTCTTTGGAGTTGGAGGATTAATACCAGCACGCATTCGTTTATTCTGTGCCTTGTATTTAATTTAATTGAATTTATTTAGAATTAATATATACTTATATGTGTAAATCTTGTCTTATCTCATCATCTCAAACCACTTTATCCTCACTAGGGTCACAGGGGGCCTAATCCAGCTACAATGGGTGAAGGCGGGGTACACCCTGTATGAGTCACAGATTCATCTCAGGGCTGAACATATATACTGTAGACAAACAATCACTCTCATATTCACACCTATGGTCTTTGGTTGGTGGGAGGAAACCAGAGTACCTGGAGAAAACCCACACAGACATGAGGAGAAGATGCATGGTGTGGGAATCGAACCAGGGTCCTTCTTGCTGTTAGACATGAGTGCTAACCACTGTACCACCCTCTGTGTGTAAATGTAATTTTTATTTATTACTTTTTCTATTAGTTGTTTTATGGATTTTGTGTGGCTGGCCATGGGTTTGGGTGTGGGAGTTGACATTCAGGTGTGGCAGTTGATGTCTGCTACGTATCTTTGTAATGGGTAAAACATACCCATTACAAAGTCACAAAGTCTTCAAAATACAGAAAAACAACACCCAAAATGTATAAAATATGCAAAACATATGCAACTATATGAATATATATGCAATTAATATGTTTATTCAACCGTTTCAACAAAACAACTGTTCCATTTAATTATGTTAACATTTTAATGAGACGAATGATGATGATGAAATGAGATGAAATGAGATAAGATATTTCTCTATTAGTGACACCACTTTTAAGTATATACTGTAATTATATTTAAATTCAGGCGTTAAGGGGTTAAGCATTTTCAGTTATATTTAACTGTGCTTTGACAGTAGTTCAGCCTCATTCAAACCATGCTCAGCCTACTGTTGTGTAAATAAACATTATAATGCATCTTTGTGGATTCTCTGCAGGGTGTGAATACCTACTACTTACTGGAAGCTTCTTCACCTTTACCAGCATCTGTGAAAATACTACGGAACGTCAACTATGGTCTCTATTCCATCTGTCATATTCTGGACTCAGCACAACAGCACTGCATCATGGGATATTTTCCTTTATAAAGTCTTCAGAGCTTGTATACTGTAACACTTACTCAGACATCCCAAGTTCCAAAAACTCATTTCAGCGAGATGTTTATCGACCCCCCCCCTTCTGAATTATTGTACGAAAACGTGTAATTCATGAGTAAAACATTGCTAGAAAATCAATGAAGTGATATAAATTAAATATATGAGGTGTGTTTTGTGTGCCCAGACCAGGGCTATAAAATAAAGGCCTATTGGAGTCCAGAGGTCACATGACCCACATGACCCACATACTATTGAACAAAAACTTGTAATTTGAGTTAGCATTTGCTAGTTAAATTAAATTAATACTTATTAATTATTCATTTATTTATGTATTGATTTATTCATTCATGTATTTATTTATACATTTGAGATGAATATACAATTGATTTAATAGAGAAAAGTGTTTTTTAGTCTTACCGGTCAATTTATTTTGTGATGGTCCCTAAACTCCCCTACAGCAAGTGTGTCCGCTCCTGAAGCCTCTCCAAGTAGGGTAAGGAAAAAAAAAAGTAGGGTAAAGCTTTACATTTAAAATTGTTGATATGTTCAGTGTGATTCTAATACGTCATATTTAAAAATTGTCCTTTTTATTTAATTGTGACCTACATACATGTTCAATTGTATCTTAGGCAATTGAATGTACCCTTTTGCTCTACTATTGATCATCACTGATTTGCTGTAACTAATATATATATATATATATATATATATATATATATATATATATATATATATATATATATATATATATATATATATATATATATATATATATATATATATATATATATATATATATATATATATATATATATATATATATATATATATATATATATATATATATATATATATATATATATATATATATATATATATATATATATATATATATATATATATATATATATATATATATACATATTTTTATTGTGCCTTACAGTATTATTCTATATTTTATGTTCAACGTGCTTCTTCTGTATACCTAATCGACGCTTGTGTAATTTATTTAATAAGAAAAAACAATACAAAATCAAAACAAAAACAATAGTAGGGTTAGGCTTAGCAGACAGCTGCCGATGCTTATGGAGAAGGTGCACATCTGTCAAATATCAGACTGAAGCAGATCACCGAGCATTGGTTTGATCAGAGAGTCGGTGGAGAGGTGCCTTTACCATAAAGTCTGTAATAAAAGCGCACATAAAATGTTGGAGCTGGTGTGACCGCAGTCTTTGAATGCATGCACAGGTTCCACCCCCCCCTCACATAGTCCAAAATCCGGAATATATAATAATAATATAATATAATATAATATTTTATCTGGCTCGCGGGCATCAGTGAGCCACTATCGATATCAGGGAGACTCCCGGAACTTCCGGGAGACTTGGGGTGTCTGTTTACAACATTACGGTGTGGTAAGTTTAACCAATCACCGCGACAAAATGTGATCAATCATTTGCAACGTTTTTTATTTGTTATTTGTTATTTTTATTTTATTTTATGGAACATAAACAAAACAGAACAAAGACAATCCATTAAGTTAATGCATAAAAAAAAATAAATAATAAAAAAACCAACAACAATCATTTGCAACGTCTTGAGCTGCTCCTTCCTGTTTACCTTACAGTACGAAACAACATGACCAGCAGTTCACATTGGCTGACAAAAATTATGCACTGGTACTAACAGGTGCATTTGGGAGAGTATTTTTTATTTTATTTGCCATATTTGAAAGGTTCTCTTAATATCTAAGTGTTTTTGTTCTATATTGTCTGGGGAAACTGGCTCTACTATGCAATACGAGTAATGTTTTGGTGGGTTTTTTTTCACTGGCTGAGACATTTATATTATGTTTTATAACTTCATGAACTTTAACCTTTGAACCAACAGGTGCATTTGAAAAAAAATTTATTTTGTTGCATTTTTGTAATCCTCATAATGGTTTATTTGCCATCTCGGTAAAAGGTATAGGTATATATATATAACTAAATCTAAATACAATATTAGAAAAATAAAATAGTAAGAATGTCTACCTATAATGGGACAATTATATGATATCAATAGTAATGTTTCCAAATGCAAAGTAATATATTTTGACGGAATACTATGAATTTGTAGAGATTATCGTCAATTTTGACAGGGTTGCTAATTTTGACTGAACACTTAACATAATTATTACTTCCGCCTACGAGGTTATGTTTTTGCCAGAGTTTGTCTGTCTGTCTGTTAGTTAGCAAGATAACTCAAAAAGTTCTGAACAGATCATGATGAAATTTTCAGGATGTATTGGGAGTGTCACAAAGTGGTGTTCCAGAAGAGATCCTGGATTCTGGATCACTTTGAAATGTATTCTCCATTTCCCACAATGTAAAATTTCAAAGTGATCCAGGATCTATGCCAGATCATCACCAAAATCTAATTATTTGGTCCTTGTGACAAGATCCGTCCATAATTTTTTGAGTTATCTTGCTAACTATCAGACAGACAAACAAACAAACTCCAGCAAAAACAAACAGTGGCAGTGATAGTTTAAAACAATAAAATAAGGCAAACAATTTTCAAAGATAACAAAGGTTTAAAATGTTAAAAACACCTGTTAAATTAAAAAGTTTGATGTGTAAATTAAAGTATGTAAGATTTAGCACATTTAATGTTTGAAGCAGATGTTTTCTAAAATATTGTAGAACAGTGTAATTAATGGACAGATATTGAATGTTTAGTTTCTCCTGAAAACAAAGGTACAAAAGACATGGCAAAAAAATAAAAATAATAATAATAATCTGGACACTTTATTGTAAAGCAAACATGACCACACCTACACAGCCTGGTACTGTTCTGGTGCTGTTAAAAGGGTTAAAGTCTATCAGCTGTGATTTATTTTCAGATTTAGAAACAGCCGACCGGTGTCACAGAGAAATGTTTTTTTAAAGGGAGTCTTGGTGAAATCATGAGGGTCAAATATAACCCACAGGCGTCTCCTCACATTCCCCCGGAGCCTGATGGGATAAAGTTAGCTGCTGAGGAAACTCTAGAGGCCCGGAGCCTTGGGACCCCAGCAGGCCAGAGGCAGAGCTCAGAACACCATACAAGGAGCGGCACGGTATGTATGCGTGACGGCCAGGGTCGTATACCCACCGCAGCTCACACAGGTGTCACTGATAACATTTACAGCTACATTTTATTGTCCCAACAGGTGATTTTTGTGGAATCTGAAGGTCTTATCGTCACTAAAGTCAATACTGTATGATGCTGCTCTTCTTTAAATGATATCTGTTTGTGCTCAGATATGAAAAGATATATTATAACCTGGAATAAAATACTGTGATTTCTGCAACTGTGTCTTTATTAAACAGGAATATGTTCATATAAAATACTATATCATAGTGGGAAAAAAGGTTTTGAGCACACTCATTATGGTGAAATATTTGATTGTTTCAGAAGGTGTGGCTGCATCAGACAGACAAACAAATGCGTTTTTTGTTATTTGTTCATAAGAAAAAACAACTTCAACATGTCATGTTCTGGATGTGTTTCATTATCGACTGAAATGTCCACTTTTGACCTTGATAGAACAGTGCACATGCAGAAAGGAGCATGTGGGTTTAGAGGATAAAACTATTAATTGGTAGAGTTTAATGATTGAAAAAGGATTCTTAATGTAATACAAGTCAAATATAGTGTAAAAGCTGTTTCATTCAGGTATTTCAACATAAAAAGTGGAAAAAAAACATGTTATAGACTCATATTATAAAGACTATTTGTCTATATAATATGTACAGAATAACAGAAATCCCTGCACTTTTCCAGGATATTGTATTTTTTAGTATATTGCAAATACATGGGGTGTCCAAAAACTTTTCCCACCACTGTATGTCTGTGTATAATTTTCTAACTTCTTCTGGTGTTTTTGAAGAGATTATACCTAATTATTTATTAATTGACAGTTAGACATGTTTCTTTAATCTGCTACCTAGTTTTTCTTACATTCTTATTTGCTTGTCAGAAGCTGATGAGAAACAACATTTAGTTTCATCCTGTACATTTTTATAACAATGGTCAAATGTAATGGTGATGGAAGAATAAATATAAGTGTTTTTACAGAGGTCATGATACAAACCACAGTATTTTGTGGTGTGTGTGTGTGTGTGTGTGTGTGTGTGTGTGTATTTTGTAAAATCACTATCCATCCCAAATTCTTCCTACCTATTGAGGTGAAAAATAGCAAATCCATCAGTGATTAAACTGAGATTATATTTATTTGTGGTTTGTTCAAACATACAAGATGAATTCTTTTTAAGATTTTGGATCATTGACCATTGTCTGTTTTTAAAATGATATATATGATATATGTATAACCATCAACCAACCACAGTAACTGAGCAGTGTATTTACATTTACAATAAAAACAGGATGTAATGGTTTAAATTATCAAGGTAGAGAAAGTTGGAGTTTTATGGAATGGACTCATTATAGAAGAAAACTAATGGCTGTAATTACTTTCATTCATAATTCAAAAAATGTTTTTTCGGGAGGAATGACCCTTTATACCTTTATAGTTGTTTTCTTTCTCATTATTTAGTTGATGTTTTCACTACCGACAATTAGTCTGATTAATATTAACGATGATAGAGTATTATTATCTCAGAAAAATTCATGAATAAACATTTCTGTTCCATTTTATCATGTGATATGATTCTATATAAAATAGATCATTAAATAACCTGATAATTCTAATTACCTGAGTATAATTTCAATATTGCCAATAGTTTATCCAATTTTTTTTTTTTTTTTTTTACTGTTATGGCAGTTTTTAAGTGGATTATTTCTAATTAATTCACCAGTCATTTATTTAGGAGAAAGAAAAATATAGCAAACTTTTAAAGTTTAAATACTGAATATGCTGAAGAAAAAAAACATTAGTTTGAACTATAGTTAATGAAAATGTCAGACTTCTTGAAGTTTCATGAGACCGACTGAAAAATAAAACACCATTAAACGTATTTAAACTTCAATAATAATTTTTAGTGAATTGAATTTGATAGCGTTTGTGACAATAAAATACATATGTAGATGTAATCTGTGAAATACATTGATTAAAAAATGTGTTTATGTCAACGTAAAATACGGTATCTCTGAAATCATTTTAAAACATAACAGAAAAAAAGACGATAAATTCACATCATTTTCCTTCCACATAAGACTTTATTGTGTGAATTCAACATGGAGTGGTTTGAGTGAATATGTCTCTGAACGTGTGGAGTTAAAGACTTGTGTGTTTTGTACTTGAGTGTGAACCTGCAGAAACTCCTGACGTTCTTCCCCCTCTCTCTCCAGACAAACAAAGTGCAAAAACGAAAACCTTTCAGAAAACTCTATAGTCTCTCACAAACATATTACTGTTCAGCACTGAAACCACTGCACGCTCCCCTGGTTCAGATACGTGGACTTCGTAGGAACAGAAAACAAACAGCAGTGACACATTTAGGAAGTCTCGAACATCTTCTTCCTGTCGGCTTTGTCCTCAATGTTCTTACGCCAGTCACCAACTGCTTCTGTTGACTGCACACAACAAACACACAGATATCAGCATCAATCCAATCAAACTACATAGTAAATATTGCAGTGTTAAATCAACACTTAGAGAGTTTATTTAACTTCTTCTAGAGTGTATTTGGTCCCATTGTCTCCAAATTAACACTGCAAAATCTACAGTGTAAATAAAAGGAGAGATTTCATTTAATCTAATATTATATTTGTTGATTGTTTCATTTTTTTTTTTTTTTAAAGTACAGTGATAATTTTGAAGAAGTGTTGGCCAAAAAAAGTTAATTTTCATATTTTCCCTTGGTAATGAAATTAAAATTATGTTCAGACTGAATAATCAGGTGGAGAAGTATTTAAAACAGACAAATAAGTTCACTTTTACAGCATTAAAAAATAAATAAATCCAAACATAGACACTAATTTCTACATAATTTCATTTTACCACTAAATAAAGATCATTTCAATGTGTGCAATGTGATATGGAAGTTGATCAAACAAAACAAAAAACTACTTCATTGACTTTAATTTAGCTAACTGAAAAAAAAAAAAAAAATAAAACAGTTGCTGATTTAACCACTAATGACGTTAGTGTAAGTAAAATATTTTCTGCACATTTAAGACTCTTAATGAAAGGAAAACAAATGTTCAATAGTGTAATATGTAAGATTAATTATGATAGTTTTATTAAAAAATTTGATGCAGCAGAATCTATAACGCTGCCTTTTTATTCTATGCGTGCAGCCTATATTACCCACAATGCAATGTGACTGCCAAGAGGAAAATTTGTTCTAAAAATGTGATTTTACGCTATGACCCCCCCACCCTTCAATGAACAGTTTATGGACGATACTGTAACCCAGTCCTTCTCCTTAAACACAGGACCTTGTCATGTGATCAGTGTTCCCCTCACCTCCTCTTTGACCTCCTTCTTGACCTGCTTCAGGTTGGACCTCAGATCCATGGTCACCTTGTGTTTGGAGCCCAGCAGAGCCTGCAGCATAGTGTCAGCAGACATACGCACTTTCTTCAGAGCAGGCTTCTTCACGCCTCTCAGATCCACTACTTTGATATTCAGGTCCTCGATCTGTAACAGAGAGCCATGTGATGGTTCACTTTACTGCGTTACCGATGTCATGTTGTCATGGTGACGACCTCAGAAAACCTTTACCTCTTTGTCGGCTTTCTGAACTTTGGCCTCGACGTCGTACCTATCCTCATCGATCTTGTCAATGGCGGCCTGAATCTTCTTGCAGAGTTCCTGTGGACAGACAAACATTAACATCCTGAGACTCAACAATGCATTTTTGTCCTCTGTAAGGGACAACTTTGGACAGTTTTAGTTGAAAAATGGTGTCCATTGCAAAGAACATTCCATAAAAAATTACTATTATTATTATTATTATGTTATTTCAATCTGCATTTACTGACATTAAGACTGGTTATAGTCTGAGATTATTATTATTAGTAGTATTATATTGATATAAAATAATTGCTATTTATAAGAAATGGTGATTGGGGGTAGGTCTAAGATTTTACTTCTTCCTACTCCTTTTTGAGCATGTTTAATTTAATTTATTTTCTTTGCGTCTCAAGATTTTATGTAATATTACTGATATTTAGTTGGTTGATTTTGTTTTGAATTCACTGTCAACACATTTGAAATAAAACATTTCAAGAGAAAAAAACAAAAAAACAAAAAATAAAAATTCAGTATAATGAAGGTTAAATATATGTAATGAAATTTGACCAATGTGCAAAGTGGCAGAGATTGTGGTGGAGGTTACACAATGTCACAGTTAATCACTAATCTTACCACATATATAGTAAACTTTATTTTTTTTTTAATCACCAGTTGACCTACACATCCAGTTTTGGATGTTATATTTTCATATCTTTCTAATCTTAGATGACACTGAGAAGTTTGACCTTTAAAAACATTTTGTCAGTTCACTGCCAGCTGGTCTTCATGCTTCATTTATAGTTTTATAAAAAAAAATAATCAATTTAATGCATGTACATGTTTTTATTTTTATTCCCACATTTGTCACTAATGCTGTTAATGTAACCCCTGTGTCCGATAATGAACTTTGTGAACATATTAACATATCTATGTAAGTTGCACATTTTTTTTACTTTTATTTTTTGCTGAACGTCGGGTCATGATAGTGACTCTTATGGGTGGTCTGTCATCTCCTATCCCAAAAATGTACTCCCTCAGACATCAAGCTGTTTAATGCTGGGAAGTGACTTGATATTTATTGTGTTTTTTTCCTTATTTTTTAAGCATCTTAACCATTTAATTTCATTTCACTGTTGACTGTATTGTCTGCTTGTGGTTCTATGGGTACTGACAGATATTTGGACACCCCATGCATTTGTGATACATTCCATTAAATATCATTCTGAAGTCCCTACAAACTACCAAGTATTGTTCCCTTCTACAAACACACCTGCTCTGTTCTGTCCAGATCAAAACTGGATGTTTGAGCAGAAAAAACATGTTGAAACTATCAATAATTTAGTTTTGTTCATTTTTTTTTCTTATAAACAAAAATAAAGAAAGCATTTGCATCTGTTTGCCTGATGCAGCCACATCTTCTGAAACACAAAACAATATATTTTTGCTAATATTTCATGATAATATTGGAAACTGTATAACATTTGAACCCATAAACACCCAAACATCCATCGTTCACCAATAGCATCAACTGATCTAAACTACTGATCCTTTAATTCTATTAATACATGTAAATAATTGGTGTAAAATGTAGTGCAGGATGTGACATGTTGAAACTGTCAATAATTTGATAATAATAACAATAATAATAATAATAATAACTTTTTTCTTACAAACAATAAACAAAAAAACCCTCTAAACCTGTTTGTCTGATGCACCCACATCTACTGAAACACAAAAATATTGGAAACTGTACAATTTTTAAGTTGCCCAAAAACATTTTTCCACTGCAGTATTTATCTGTCATATGTTATACATTCATTTATTTGTCCCTAATTGTTTGGATTTCCAATAAGTCAGGGTAACTTGAAGTGAATCTGTTTTTAGGGATTATTCTATTATATGTGAATGTGAATCCTCTCACCATCAGAGTTGCCTGGTCCCCGCTGGTGTCTGGGGCGGGACAGTTCTCAGCCATATATGCCTCTTTAGCTGCTGCGATGTCCTTCTTCTCCTGCTCCAGCCAGTCCATGGCAATCTGAAGAATCAAACTCTGCAGGACAAACAAAGGGTTTGTCAGGATTGTACTTTAACAATTCATCAGGAATAGTGTCTTTTTACAGACGAGCTGTTTACCTTCAGGTGATGCCTGCGGCTGGAAGTCATCTTTTTCCTGTTTTAGGGGAAAATGTGTCATATCAACATGTGAACACGTCATAAATAACACGTAAAGATCTACAAGATAAATGTAACCTTTGGAATAATAAGCCTGAAACTTTAAGATATTTCTTATAGTTATATTCCTATTGTATATTGTCCTTTACTGTAAATTAAGCTTCTATCTTACTGTCCTTTACTGCTGTAACCATGGGAATTCTCCTACTGTGGGACTAATAAATGATTATGTTATGTTATGTTATGTTATGTTATGTTATGTTATGTTATGTTATGTTATGTTATGTTATGTTATGTTATGTTATGTTATGTTATGTTATGTTATGTTATGTTATGTTATGTTATGTTATATTATCTTAATTTAGTTTACCTTAGCTTAGCTTAGCTTACAATGCAACAAATCTATTACCATATGATCTATATTGTAAAGATATTTTTTGTAAAATCAAATACTACATTGTAATTTATTGTAAATCTGTAATAATAATATTTATTCAGCATGGCAGCAGTATTGAATATATCATCAATAACTTGTTAATATTATTTGGTAAATGTCATATTCTTAAGTGTAGACTGTGGAAAATGTCCCCCAGTTTACATGAACAATTATATGAAAAACTTTTCATTGTGAACCAGTATCTATGAATCCCTTTGTATGTCTTTTTTTGTTATATGTTTAAATTGTTATTTATTCCTGTAACCTTTTCTATTGTATATTTGATCTGTAATCCTTGAAATGAAGATTTAATAATAAAAAATATATATTAAAAAAACATATAGTTTTAACTCTGACTCATTATTTAATCATATTAATAGAGGGATGTCGTCATAATACGTGATGCTATTATGTGCTTTTAAGCTTAAAATAAGGTGAATTGTACATGTGCTGTGACTTACTCAGACATCTTGGCGGTTTTTGAGGTTCACAACCTGCGTGAAGACACACATTAAGGTCATATTTGAGTGTTTTTTGACCTTTTGCTGAACACCATATCATAGTTCACATTAGAATGTTAGGTTGAGGTTCTCTGAGATCAGCATGTTCTGCTCCCTGATGGAAACGGATGGATGTGAATGTTTGAGCTGTAATGTGATAACACGCCACAGCTGAAGAGAAGCGATGTCGACTGAACTAAACTGGGACGGTCAGGATCGGATGTCCACTGTCGGGGGTTTATGACCAGATTGAGTCAAGGGTTAAAATTTGCAAAGCGTTACTATTTAAAAAAAAAAAAAAGAAAAAAGAGAAAAGAGAGAGATAGAAATTACTAATACATAAAAAAGTTAATATATTCAGTCCAGAATCCATTAAGAGTTTATATAGTTTTAATAAGTACAACATTACAACAACTACATTATTAGCATGTTTTAATTGGAAATAATTAATGATTATATGTTAATGTCTGGAGTAAAGGGCACTTTAGCTCATTTGTCTTATTACATAAACTGCTTAAAAAATAAATACAGATGGTAGATGGTGTTTTATTGTTATTATTGTTTTGCAAAGACTATATTTGACATTAAAATGATTCAACTATTCTAACTTTTGAAAATCCCATTAAGGCAATTGCATAGAAATTAGAAGGTAAAATGTCACATGACTTTAAACAATTTTAGCTCCTTTTTTTTTTTAAATAAAAAATTACATTGTATGCATTTATTCATTTGTAAGTCACACTTCTCAAGACAAGACACTAAGCCAAATAAACAAATATTTTAACCCAGTAATTACATACTATTACTTTGTCCCCACAGGTAAATAAGATTTTAAAAGTCATTAAGTCTGTTTGCATGACTCAGGGTCATGATTTGCTAAAAATAGCAGAAACATTATATATTTCAGTGTTTAAAAAGTTAAATTTTGCTGTCTGTCAACCTGTTTCATTAAGACACTTAATTATTATTATTATTTTTTTCAAAATCTGAGACTAAACCTTCTAAATTACAAAGTTAATAGATTACATGCTGCAGGATTTGACACAGTGTTATTTGAGGGTAACAGCTTTAACATTTAGCCTTCACCTATAAGGTCGCTCTTTAACAGCTTCAGGACCACTAGACAAAAACACAGTGGGTCTGAACGGCTCACATAAATCCACATCTGACCGGACAGGAAAAGGTCAAATGTCACCAGCAAAAATATAGAAAGTGAGTTGAAGATTTGAGGACGAGTCACAGTTGGAGAAACAAAATATCCCTCCTTGAGTTAATGACTTTTAAGTGTGGTCTGATTTTTTTTTTTTTGTTTGTTTGTTTGTTTTGTTTTTTTATATGTAAAGTAAAAGATGCTGTTCTCAGAGAGGCTCAAAGAGGTTGGAAACAAACTAAAAAATAAGGAAGATTTCTCACCTACTGAGAGGAGGAAGAAGAGGACAAGACACGATGGAAGAAAAGGAGACACTGCCAAAGCCACAGACAGTGAAAAATGAAATAGGGTATATATGGTGGGTTGCGATGCCTCAGCAAAAAGCTCAGATCCTCTTTAAGGAAATGGATTCCTGGTCAGACCAATAGGCCAACGAGCTCCTGAAATATACCCAACCCAGCCCTGCTGTGATAACCGCCCTCCCTGTGGAAGCACTTCAATCTGATCTGAGGATTCATATGAGTCGAACTGGGAATAAAAGTGAACATACTGGGATCTGTTGAAGCTCCAGCTTTTCCATAATCTGATCTGATTGAACATTTATTGGCCTGGTCACCTGTTGTAGATGCCATTACTCTGACATATGTTTATGTACTCGATGGTAGCATTTACAGCTCAGAATCGTCACTGATTTCCAGGATGTTGGTTTCGTTTGGGATATTTTCATAGTGGAACCACTTTTTCTTAGATTATTAAACAGATTGTAAGTAAAATTTACACCTTGTATATTAATGAGTTAGTATTTTATTTAAAGTTTCAACCCTAATGTAATTACAGGGATGTACTTTCTTTATTTACAGACATATATAACTTTTTTAATTAGCAGAGAAATGACAGATGGAGTTAAAGCCAGTATGGGAAATCAATCTTTGTATGTTATTTATCAATTTATGATCATTCACGTATTAGAAGAAATGTGTTTAACTCAGCCATAGCTCAGTTTGTACCTGAAGTAGATCAGACCCAAATTTAACAATAAAGAGGCAGTGATTTTAAAGCAAGATTATTATTTAATTTTAATAACAGACAGTTGTACGTACTATGAAAGATAAGCCACTTATGTGTTCCTAGTAATGTGTTTAATTTAATTTTAAACATTTCTTGTTTCATTTAATGTCAAAGTCACTCATAATAAATAAAGATAGGTGGTTATGAACAAAAATTTGACTTTATAACATTTTTAAATATATCTATTTGGATAAAAAGGGGTTAAATGTAATAAGAAATGTAAGTATATGTAGACCAATTAGAATAATGTTATCATAATTATTTAAAAAAAATAAATAAATAAAAAAAAAATTAGTGATACTCTTTTCACCACCAGGATTTTGTTGTCGGGCTGAGCACCACCTACTGTTTATTGACATCAATATTCACACAGCGAGTAAATGAAAACCTGCTATAACTCTTATTTATGTTATGTTATGTAACGTTTCTAAAAATCTGTCTCAGTCAACTGAATAAAGTACATTTAGCGAGAAGTTTTGAAGTAAATTTGACATTAAAATGAACTGCAGGAAAGAGGAAATACCCAAACGTGCCTAAAAAGAAACCAAACCCCTCCAGTTTCAGGCAAATACTGAGAGCTGAGTAAAAGACAAAGTGAGTAGATAAAAGTCGCCAACAAATTAATCATTACTTGAAAATGTTTATTGTCTATTGTTCCATGAAATCTGCACATTTTGGAAAATATGATCCTGCATCCAGTGTTTTAACTGTGAACATGATGTTGTTCTTTTTTGTCAGTTCAGTTTCTAGGGGGGGGGGGGGGGGCGCAGTATCACAAAAACTACCAAAACAAAAAACAAAAAAAAACAAAAAAAGCGCCTCTCATCTGTGTGTCAACACACAGACACATTGAGTCACTCCAGACCTCGGACAGAAATGTCTCCCCTGTCGTCCTCCTCGTGGGCTGATCCTGAACGGCCTTAGGAAGTCTCAAACATCTTCTTCCTGTCGGCTTTGTCTTCAATGTTCTTACGCCAGTCACCAACAGCCTCAGTGCTCTGGAAAAAAGGAAACAACAACACTCAAATAATGCGGACAAAAAAAACAGTCAAATTTAATATGTTATTACTTACTATCAAGGAGCCGCAGTTTCAATTTACTCACAACATAATAGTTAAAAAAAATAAATACTTAATAAAATTTTCATATCCAGGAAATTATAAAGTCTTTAATGTTTTGTTTCTGTTTGTCTGTCACTTCCTGTTTATTTTGGTAGATTCACTTTTGTGTTCTGTCCTGTCTCTAGTCTGACCTTTACCCTTGTGTCCTCATGTGTAATGATTGTTCCTTGTCCTGATGTGTGTCACCTGTGTCTTGCTGTATCCCCGCCCTTACAGTATATGTGTATATATAGTGGGTGTTTTCCTATTGTCTGTTGCTAGTTGATTTACAGAGAAACAAGCCAGTCCCAGTTTTTTCTTGAAGAGTTTTTAATTCCTTGTTTGTTATTGGTCTAGTTTTGTCTTATATTTTTCCTTTTGATAGTTTTTGTTCAGTGAGACTGAATTTAATTTAGTACTTGGTCACTATAAGAGTCATTTTTATTTGTTATAAATCCTCAGCATGAGTGTTTTATGTTCTACTTTATCATTAAACATTGGTGTATTTTTGAACATCAACTTTTTGAGTTGTGTATTTTGCTTCGAACCCTAGTTCAATCTGGTGAAGTCAGTTCTTCAAGCAGGAAGAAACTTAAAAAATAAAAATCAATAAATAAAGAAAAATGACTAGTTTTAGATCAAATCAACAGTGTCATGTTTTTAAAAATCCTAAAATGACCTATGAAATGTGTGTAAAAATACATGTTGTTGGATGATACTGTAACCCAGTCCTTGTCATGTGATCAGTGTTCCCCTCACCTCCTCTTTGACCTCCTTCTTGACCTGCTTCAGGTTGGCCCTCAGGTCCATGGTCACCTTGTGTTTGCCTCCCAGCAGAGCCTGCAGCATGGCGTCAGCGGACATACGTACTTTCTTCAGGGCGGGTTTCTTCACTCCAGCCAGCTCCACCACCTTCAGCTTCAGATCCTCAATCTGAATTAATATTAATATTATTATTATTAATATTAATCAGAATAAAGCTACACGTGTAAAATTCAACCTCAAAGCCTGAAATAATCAGATTAAACAACACAAGACTGCTTTGAGTGTAGATTTTACACATGTAAGGACTTCGTCACTTTAACATGTTTTATACCAAATGTTCTTTTCTGGGAAACTTAATATTTTTGCCTTTTCTTTTTTGACAGTTTACTTGTAGGCTGTTGCTTTTTATTTATTTATTTTGAACAAATAAAAACAGAACAAAATGACATTCAAATAAGTATTCAGAGAATATCTAATCTCGCCCCAATTTTGTGCCAATTTCAAGTTTCTATGACAACCTGTTCTTGAATTAGAGCCAATAATGTGATTTTGACCTTTCTGCTAAATACGACCTTGACTTTTGACCTTTACACAAATGGATCATTGCATCTGATGCACATTAGCTGTATGTATATGCCCATGTAATTTCATGGTGATATCTTAAGTATTCATTGAGTTATGGCATGATATGTCTCTGCAGACACACACAAACACACACACACACACACACACACACACACACACACACACACACTGATTACAATAATGATTAACAATGAAAAGCTGTGAAAGTGTTTTAGGAGTTAGAAACGGAGGAGGAGGCAGTAAATGTATGGACCATAACAGGAGCTTCATTAGGTTAACATTTGTGATAAAGATGGATCAGACGTTACATATGTATTAAGAACAAAACCATTATCAACACTAGGATTACTGTTACATACTAAAAAATTAAATCATGTTGTTTTTTATGGAAAAAAAAAACATTTCAAACATGTATATTTAAGCTGTTTTTTTATTTATTTATTTTTTATGCTGTTCTCTCCTATCCAATAGAGCACCTCTAATTTTTATTACTTATTTTGAGTCCAGGTAGCGCTCCTTAAGCAAACTTTTTTTATGTATATTTAAGATTTCAAACATGTAAATTCAACATTTTAAATTGAACAGTTTAAACATGTAGATTTAATGTTGAAGGTAAAAAGTAAATAGCTCTGCATGTTACCTACAGTGTTTTATAAATCTATCAGGTGTAAACTAGAAGACATTTAGGGTTCAGTGTCTTCAAAGGTTTTCAGAGAACACTTTGACATGTGAATATTCAGAGCTGGGATTCAAACTGCCAACCCTTTGGTCATTGGACAACACACTCTACCCACTGAACCACCTGTTATTTTACATATTTCAAATCTTAAATTGTTAAATATTCAATTCCTTATTAAAATAAGTAAATATGCTGCTATTTTAACCTAGTGTTCACATACTCTTCCCGTAAAACCTACAGCTAAATTTGATTTAGTCATCTTGTCAAATAAATAACTTTGTATTGTATTTTCACTGATAGTTTTTTTTTTCTTTACAATTTTACAACTTTTTGCTGTTAATTCTCCAGTCATTTTTAATCAATAACTGGAAAATACTGACAAAGCTACAGTAGACAGAGGAGAAATGAGCATAAATACCAAACTTTAAGGGTCTCTATTTGATCTGTAACTTCTGATGATCTTCATAAGCCTTATAATGGTCTGGAAAAATAAACAAGGAGTCCTATTATTTACAGTAAAACACATGGTAAAGGATTGTTGTCTTAAATCAAGCTCTGATGAGAGCATTTGTCTGCAAAGTTCCATCAATTTTCTTCATCACAACTATTTATGGTGTCCTACACCTATATTGACTTCATTAAATTAGAAATAAATTAATAAATTCCCCATTTGTCTTAAAAAAAAACAAACATCAGGTTGGCTATTGTGATGGAGCAAAGTCAAAACATGGGAAAGAATTGTGGAAGAAAGTAAATCAGTCAAATGACAATGTCATATTTCCTTCATCTTGTTTAGTGGAGTGGAGAAACTGCCACAGCTCATTCCACTGAGATGGTCTCTCCAGTGTCACCCTCCAATTTGTCTTTAATATAGATGATTGACTCAGGTTTGGATTGCATTTGGCATTTGTAGAGAATAGAAGTTGATCTAGATTTTTTTTTTTTGTATGTTAGAATAATAATTGTAACAATGGGATGACATTCTGTACTTACTCTCTACTTCTTTTTGTTGGAATAATGTCTTATTGCATATGTGCATTGCATCTCAAACAATGTTGACATCCTCTCTGTGGTGTTAAACAATGAGAACAAATGCAGACAAAAAAAAAAAAAAAAAAGGAATAATGTCTTAATTGTAGGTAGTGGAAGAGGTCCTGATTTACAAACCCTTTTTTTTTGTTTTACTTTTGTAGTAACAGACCTTTGTCACAGTACAACTAAAGCTGAATGTTTCTGATTTAGAGCATTTTTGAAAGAGAAACCCTTCTCTCACCTCCTTGTCGGCCTTCTGCACTTTGGCCTCAACGTCGTACCTTACGTCATCAATCTTGTCAATGGCAGCATGAATCTTCTTACAGAGTTCCTGTAGATAAATAAAGGCATTAAACCCAGTCTTTCAGTTTTCAGCTCTAGGGTGACTCCCACCTTTGACACTATATTTCCCATAAGCCTTCAGAGTAGAGCGTTAACGACTTCAGTTTTTTTCAAGTCGACTTATCCATCAATAAAGTTGAAGTCGAGTCGATGTGATGACATCATCACATTGTCAGTGGAGGAACAACACGGACACACGTCTGTCCAGCAATGAGCAGCTTGTATTAAAGTCCACTGACAAGACACAAGCATCAGCATTTTAACCCCAACAAAACAAAGGCTAACGTTAGCAAAGTGTTTCCTGTTAAATGTAACTGCACAACATAAGTATGGTGAACATATGCTCGGGTCTTGTCCGGACAAACGTCTCTAAAACCAGACTGTCCATATGTCTGTCACACATTCTCACTTTTTACATTTCATCCTAAGGACTAAATGTAAAAAATGAGGATGCGTGACAGACGTCCAGACAGTTTGGTTTTAGAGCTGTTGGTCTGGACAAAACTAAGACATATGGTCACCATACATAAAGTGTGAAAAGTTGAAGTCAACGGCTGCCCAGATGCACACCACGCTTGTCCACAGCATGTTTGTCTGCACTGCTGCTCATATCACTCAGGTTAGCTAACGGATGCGTCTTCAGATGTCTCCTCCTCTTGTTTAGGTTTGACTGTTGTTGTGTTTATGCACCGAAGTAAGACGCAGACGCTGTGAGACAAAGAATAACATGCCACCTGTCCACTCCTCCATATTTTAGTCGACGTGTCGACTAGTCAAAGTTTCTGTCCTATAACTGCCCTGCTTCAGGGTATGTAAACAGGAAGTGTATGGTATCACACTTTCAGATTTGACTTGTTCTCGTCCTTCTGAGCCTGTTTTACCCCATCCTTCGAATGGGAAGATAAGGGGTATTATTTTGGGTTCAGTTTGTTTAAATAGATATAGTTATAGATGTCATTAAATTTTGGGAAAAGTTGGTCAAAGTTGAAAATTTTTATGATTTTTTTCAAATCTTTTTTCCCCATTTACTTATAATGCATGACATTTCAAATGTCTGTACCAGCGAAACTGTGGATTGAATTCATACCACATTAGGTTTATAGATTTCCAATGACCCAGAATAAATGTTTGGGTTTTTTTCCTCCTCATTTACTTATAATGACATTCACATGTCTGTAGCAGCAAAACTACTGGTTGATTTCATACCAAACTGATTTCTAGATTGCCACATTTCCCAGTGACCCCGAATGGATGTCATTACATTTTGAGAACAGTAGGTCAAAGTTCAAATGTTTTATGAGTTTTTAAGATTTTCCCATTTACTTATAATGGGCAAAATATGTACAAGGGATGGGGTTTAGTGGGCCTGGCACCACTTGTTTTCCCATGTTATTTCGTTGTCATGATTAATAATATGTCACATTCACTAAAATCTGTTCCTGTTTAGTCAATTAGACAGTGAAAACAAAAAGTAATATGAATGTAAAAAAAAAAAAAAGGAGACAGCTAACTTATAACCAGTGACTGTCTGTGTGTGTTAGATTTTACAGCAGTTTGTGTCTCATAACATGAACTGTGAACTCAAAATTGTAACTGAATCATTTTCCTCCAAATCTCAAGTGTGAATCAGAATGATGCTTGGTTCCAGTCTCACCATGAGGGCAGCCTGGTCTCCGCTGAGGTCGGGTGCGGGGCAGTTCTCAGCCATGTATGCCTCCTTTGCCACCTCAATTTCCTTCTTCTCCTGTTCAATCCAGTTGGCAGCGATCTGAAGCATCAAACTCTGAGGGACACAGAAACATGTATGAGTAAAAGGAAAAGTACAAATCAATAAATAAACTGTTGGAACATTAACACTAATCTCACCTTCAGATGATGCCTGCGGCTGGATGTCATTTTCTTTCCCCTGTAAAACAGACATTAAGAAGTTTAATCAGGGCGGCTGTGGTTCAGTTGGTAGAGCGGGTCGTCCAATGACTGGAGGGTTGGTGGTTCGAGTCACGGCACTGGCTGTCCATGTGTCGAAGTGTCCTTGGGCAAGACACTGAACCCTAACTTAGACTCCCACTAGGACTGATAGAACCTTAGAAACCCACTGGTGTGTGTGAATGTGAGGCTAATGTAAAGCGCTTTGAGCACCATGAAGGTGGAAAAGCACTACAGTATATAAGTGCAGTCCATTTACCGTTTAATCACACATCATTAGCGATTGTCCGACATGCATATTTTGGGGCCAATACTCTTTTTTTCTTTTCACGTCAGCCTTAGCCAATTACTGATATTACTAATAATATCCCTAAGCTGATATTTCACAGTAAATATTGCAGTGTTAAATCAACACTTAGAGAGTTTATTTAACTTCTTCTAGAGTGTATTTGGTCCCATTTTCTCCAAATTAACACTGCAAAATTTACTGTGTTGGAGCCAATAGGGATTTTTTTTTCTCTGTCAAATTTATAAAAAAAATGTGAGGAAATGGTCTTTATTTACAATTAGAAAATACAAATTTATGACAGTTATCCTAATAAGTATTAGTACGTCATGTTTTTTTAGTGTGGACAACAGTACAGTATCTCAAAGAAAACAGAAGTGCTGTGAATTTTGCCTATCAGGAACTATCTGTGCTCTTCTCTTTTACTTTATTTGAATTAATTAATAGTTATGTTTTGTTGATTGTGTATTAACTGTAATTGTGTTTTTAACTTATCTCTTTTCTATTTTATATTTTTGTAAAGTACTGTGCTACATGAAAAAAATGGAAATATCGACTCCATGCTGTATATCAGCCGGCTGATATACGTATCAGTCTCACATTAATTATTATTACACTATTTTCTGAAGCATCTACAATTGTGACAATTTCATAACTTTCTCAGGCAAAGTTAATTTAATATCTAGGTTAAAGTAGTAAAAATCTTCTCCACCAAACTGTTACCAGTGTTGTTTTTACTGCATTCAGGCAAAAATGATCTGAATAGTAATTGTCTACTGTATGTAGATGTTAACTGAAGGCTGATACATCTGATTAATGCACTTCAGCTCAGTTGGTCCAAAAAGACAACATGCAAAGATGTGAAATTTGTCTGAAGGGACATTTAAAAAAAAAAAAAAAACAGGGGCAGGAAATAAATGAATAAATAATAGCAACTTGGAAATCACATATTACTCTTCCACTCAACCATTCAAAATTGTGTCCTTTCTATATTCAGTTCCAAACAGCACAAGTATAGAAACATAGAATGTCGTTTTAATTTCCCAAAAACTACATAAATACAACTGTCACACTTTAGCAGAGCAGAAAAATAAATGAATTTAAATAATGGGGAGAGATGGATAGCATGGATGTTTTCTGAATGGACTGAGAAGAAGAAGAAAAAGAGGAAAAGACAAAGACGAAGAAGAAGAAGAAGAAGAAGAAGAAGAATAGATGTACTCACTCAGACATTTTGGCTGTTTGTTGTCTTCACACCCTGATCAGAAACAGAAAACACTCATCAGTTAAACATGAGAACACAGGTTACATAAAGCACACTAACAGCAGAACTAAAGACATCCTAATGTTCCGACATCACTCGCTTATCAATCAGTGACCTTTTTGACCTCTACTGGAAACATGATCAGCTTTACTATCATGGAAACCATCTAATTTTGGACGGGTGGGGTCAGATGCCGCAGCCTTCACACAGAACAGTTGGCCCCTCTGAGGACATTCTGCTGGGAATTTAACGTCTTACAACGAGCCAAAGGTCTACACATGAAATGCCAACAGCAGAGGAACCAAATGTGGCACAAAGCACGTGGTTATGGCTGTTAACACCACGTTCGACATCCCAAAGGCATGCAAACCTCGGAGGTGCGTCCCAAAAAAGCTTCTGTGTTTTGAGCTGAACTAAAACAATCAGGACGACATAAAACACTATAGGCTTTGCCAGTGATGAAAGACCTCAGAGAGATCAACAAGATGAATCAGCAATTAAAGGAATTACATCAAAAACCTGAAAAAATAGACTTCTACTGTCAAAAAACAAAAGCTTCATTTCATAGTCAGTAAAAGAAAAACATAATTTAAATTCACATTTTCATACTCTGTCTTAACAAACCACTTAACTACACTTTTTTTTTTTTTTGCAGCTGATCTGAAAAAAACATCCTCACAGTTTAATAATGCTTCTAATACCAGGACTAAATGAAGGACATTTGCATTTACATTATCTCCTGATTGATAGGAAATCTGATTTCTTCAAGAAAAAATGTTGAAATTTTTCAGAAATGCCAAGCAGTTTCCACAAAAGTTAAGTTTTAAGGCTTTCAAATCCAAAGTACACGTATAAAAGCTTTAACACTTCCTGAATTTAATCACAAATGTCAATATTATGGAATATATTATGTCAATTGATCAAAAAAGGTTCAGTGTTTCAATTTCAAATATTGAATTTTGATCATTTTAACTTCAAACCAGTGAGTCCAACATTGTCATTGTATGAAAACACCATCAGAACTAAACAGAAGATCCAAAACTCCATCAAAGTTCCAATTATAATCACATTAAAGTGATTGATTTCAACAGAACAAGAGAAACACAGAGAGAGAACACAGTAGATTAACTTCCATTTTACTTCACATCCAAACACTCATTTCACTGCAGCAGAATGACCCTCAGTGTCCTTCATTAAGTCCAATGTGCTTTAAAATCACAACGCAGCGAAGGTCAAAGGTCACACATACAGCAGCCCTTTTCAAAGCAATCCGCCACCATTAAAATCACTTCTGCAGAGTTCCACCAAGTAATCGCACCAGTCTATTGTTTCCTAACAGGCTGAATGAAGCCGAGCTTCTCACCTACTGAACTTGGCAAGAAGGAGAGCTGCTACCGCCGGTGGAGGAGGAGGAGGAGGAAGAAGAAGAACAAGAAGGGGGGACACACTGCCAAGTCCTAACAGTACAGATTAAACAGGGTATATAGGGTGTGAAGTGCACACTCAGCAGAAATGTCAGCCCTCTTTATGGTAGCAGAGCCACCTCAGACCAATCGGCCAGCAGGCTCCAGAAATACCAACTCTCCCAGTAACCTCATAAATTCGGTGCAGGAAGTCTCCTCACTGGCCTGGATGCTGGACTGACCCTATCAGGTTCCCTCCCTCCGTCCTTGGTTGGACAAATGACAAGACGAAGCAATTGTTACACAACAGCAGGGAAGGGCTAATGTGTGGCACAGTAAACACTCTCAGCTTTCTTTCACAGCAGCGACAAACAAGTCACACCTCTGATGATCCAGTTCAACACAGATTAATGAGATGCAGTCAGTGGAGGAAATATGGGAAACAATAATTGGGCTGACATTTCAATTACCTGCAGCTTTATAGTGTTGTACCTCAACGATCTCATTACACATTTTTATCAAATGCACCACTGAACGACGCAGGAAATCCCTCCTGCACTGTAGCATCAGACTGTTGAACTCTACCTTAACACCTCAAAGTTATTATTACACACAATGATATTTGTGCAAATGTATGTATGTATATTTATTTAATTATGACATTGATAATATATTGTCTAGTACATATTTATGTATTTTAAAGTATATACTGTAGATTTACATCCCACCCATAACAGAGTCCTCATCTTGGACCATGTGATTGCACATGGAGTTGCTGCTGTTGTGGATATGGCTTTTCTGATGGACCACTTTTGTGTGTTTTTAATATAACCGTTATATAACCTCCCCTGGCTGCACAAACAAAACACGCCATCTTAATGATGAAGTGACTTCAAATTTTACCTTGATTTTAAAATAATTCCCAAATCCTGTTAAATCATCCTCCTGTGTTTGTATTGTTCATCATTTTAACACCAAATTAAAATGTACCATTGATGTTGCGGCTCCACTAAACATGAAAACAGTTCAAATTAAAAACTGTTCACGGAAAAATTAAAAAACAAAACAAAACAAAAAAAATGTAGGAAAGCATGGTGGAAGAATAAAACCACAATAAACTAGGACATTTACAGAAAATAACTTCATGATTATAATAACTGTGTGAACTGTCACAACCCAAAGATCCTGTTTTCAACATTCAGCTTGGTCATCAACCTTATTTTTTAACAGCAGTGCTCCATCAAATATTCCTGACTGTGAAGAGTGTGTGAGTCACTTCATCAGTAAGATACAAACTATTAGGTCAGACTTGCGACAAGTGCAGCCAGAGGATGTTTTTAATCACAAATCCAGGGGTTTTATCGGCCACTTTAGAGAGTTTTGACCTGGTTGATACTAAAGAGTCTTAACAAAGTCATTTTACAGCTACTGTATTAACAGTTACTTGCTTTTTAGACCTTATCCCAACCTCTCTTTTTAAATCAGTTTTTTTAAGTTTTTAGATCAAGAGGTTCTTAATATTGTGAATTGTTCTTTGCAGACAGGGGTCTTTCCATCTGCGCTTAAAACCACCCTGGTCAGACCCCTCCTCATAAAGTGGACCCCTCCCTGGCCAGCATCTACATATCTCTGTCCAACCTGCCGTTTTGAAGTAAAATTTTACAGAAAATAATTTTTAATCAAATCAATGATTTTATTATGTCTAACAATAATTTAGGGGCGGCACGGTGGTGCAGTGGTTAGCACTCGTGCCTCACAGCAAGAAGGACCCTGGTTCAAATCCCACACCAGACCTTTCTGTGTGGAGTTTGCATGTCCTCCCCGTGTCCGCGTGGGTTTTCGCCGGGCACTCCGGTTTCCTCCCACCATCCAAACACATGCACTGATAGGTTAATTGGTTAATCTAAAATTGGCCATAGGTGTGAATGTGAGAGTGATTGTTTGTCTATATATGTTCAGCCCTGCGATGAACTGGCGTCTCATACAGGGTGTACCCCGCCTTCGCCCATTGTAGCTGGATTAGGCCCCCAGTGACCCCCGTGACCCTAGTGAGGATAAAGCGGGTTCAGATAATGAATGAACAATATTTTAGAATGTTATTAATCTGGTTTTAGAGCTCACCACAACACTGGTGACCATTTTAAATGATATTAGATCCAATATGGAGGATAATAAGCTTTCCATCTTGGTTCTATTGGATCTTACAGCAGCGTTGGACACTGTAGACTAGTGTTTCCAAACCCTGGTCCTCAAGGAACACTGTCCTGCATGTGTTAGATGTTTCTGTCTTTGAACACACCTGATGGTCATTACCAGTCTCAGCACAGCTTGATGATTGGCTGATCATTGTGTGTTTGGAGAGGGATACATCTATAACATGAAGGACAGTGTTGCTGTAGACCACCACATTCTTTTACGCAGACTGCGTTACACAGTTGGTCTCTCTGGGTCTGTTTTTAACTGGTTTCAATAATTTTTAACTAACAGGGAGTTTTATGTTTGCTTTGGGGAACACTCATCACGCAGGTGTTCTGTAGAAAACCAACCTTTTTAACTTAGCTTCTAATTACATTTGAATTTTAACATTATTTTATTATGCTGTTTTATGTATTTATTTTTACTTTATTACTATTATTATTGTTTTAGTTATTTATTGTATTATATATTATTTGTTTTAATTAATTTAATTATTTATTCATTTGTTTTTAATCATTATTTGATGTGAAGCACTTTGTGCTACATGCATAAATAAAGTTTGATTGATTGATATTGTACAAACTGCTGTTATAATTATGTACCTTAATCCATGAAGACTCAGTCCTACTTGTTCCCAAATGATTTTCACCAATTTCTACCATTCTTAACTGATTTACCACTTTTAAAAAAAAATAATAATAATAATCCGCTGCATTTTGCACTTTTTGACATAAATCATGTACTTTCCTATATTTCATTCACATATCATGCAGATGAGGAAATTCAAAGTTAATTTTATTAAAACAGACTAAAATTATGAAAAAAGTGAATGTAAAAACAAGTGTCTCCATCCACTGTCATCGATCTAACTCCATGGGTTTTACTGGTGATCAATGTTGTAGAATATGGTGGCGTTTCCATGGTAACTATGGAGCCTATGAACAGTCAAATGGGTCATGTCTGATGACTATGAAACTATTGCACTAATTATTAATATGTATTGACAGCATTAGTGAATCAACAGATATAAAAGAGTTTATATCTGTAGATGGTTTGTGTCTCCAGTGGCTCTTTGGTTCTGTATGGATTATTATTAGTGTTTTAATTTGTACATTTGGAATATGGTTATATGATTAGACCTTTATATATGTATTGATAATTATTCACTGATATTTTATATTATACTTGAATGGAGTCACTGTAACACACAATAATTTCCTAATGGTATTAATAAAGTATTCTGATTTTACTCCACCTTTGTCATTTAGCTTTAGTCCATTTTGAGATTTTAAGGATTTTTCATTCACTCCCTTTTCAGTAAAATCAACATAACAACAATGTGGAATATTTGTGACAAAGTAAAAGATTCAATGCTTCTCTTACTTTCTTTGACCTCATAAAACATTCTTGAATTCTCCTCAAGGTGCATAAACAGCACAAGAACCTTCTTAGATTCACTGGAAAATGTTTTTGAAATTATGTAAAGATTATGTGAAGACTTTTTAGAAATATGTGGATGTGAGAAATTGTACAAACATATGGTGATTGTGTAGAATATTAGTGTAGATCAAATTAACAGTTCTCACGGTGGTAAAATACAGCAATAATAATAATAATAATAATAATAATAATAATAATAATAATAATAATAATAATAATAATAATAATAATAATAATAATAATAATAATTATTATAAATTCTTCAAATATGAAAAAATTACAGTACAATTTTTATTACCATACATTCAGTAGTTTGCCAATAATAGTGATATACTTTTATTTTAAGCAGAGAACATTGAATTGAAGTGGAGAATTGTCACAGTGTATATAAGAACTTCTACTTGTCTAAATATAAATATTGGGATACTTCTTCCATCAGAGGATGGTATGTACAATCAGATATACACATAAATTACAATAAATATATAAAAAATAAAGATGTGACTCACCATTTGTAGACGTTCCTGTGACTGCAGCTCCATTTGTGAGGATGTGACAAGATGGAAATATTATGCAAGATGCACTGATGATGTGCACAAAGATGGGGAAAAGCATCCAGTGGAAAAAAAAGAGGATGGAAAAGGCTGCCTACTGACACTTAGTGGTTCAGTGTGAGCATCGACACTAAAAAGAATTAACTACTTACTCCCTTGCTAAAAGTTATCTTTTATTTTCAGCTTCATACACTCATGAACTGCCAGAATATTCATGTTTATTCCTGTCAAACTTGGATTTTATGTCTGAAATTACAGATTCAGTCAGTCATCTAACTAATTTATTACAACCTATATTGGTGTTTAATGGCAAATTGGTTCATTAAAAAAAATCATCAATGGAAATTAAATGTGTTTTAGGGCATATAATGAAATATATCAAGGATAATTCCAGGTAAAAATGTCAAAAATAAATACATTTAAAATGTAATAAATCCATAAATTCCAAAACTGCATTTTATTCAAAAACAAAAATGTAATGGCATGAGTTTTTTCAGATCCAAGTGAGCAGAAAAAGGAAGTGAAAGTAAAAATTTCAAAGTCTTTAAGAAGTCTCAAACATCTTCTTCCTGTCAGCTTTATCCTCCACGTTCTTACGCCAGTCACCGACGGCCTCCACAGCCTGGAACACAGACACATTAAATGGAACGCCTCTGCAGCTCACACTGTTCTACCACATGAGTAAACGTAGCGCTGAGCCTCACCTCCTCTTTGACCTCTTTCTTGACCTGCTTCAGGTTGGCCCTCAGGTCCATGGTCACCTTGTGTTTGCCTCCCAGCAGAGCCTGCAGCATGGCGTCAGCGGACATACGTACTTTCTTCAGAGCGGGTTTCTTCACTCCAGCCAGTTCTACCACCTTCAGCTTCAGCTCCTCAATCTAGAGGCCAAGGGTGGAAAGTAATAATAATAATGGATTGGATTTATATAACACTGTTTTTGGCCACTCTCACATTCATTCACTCTCACATGCACGCTCTGGTGGTGGTAAACTACATACATAGCCACAGCTGCCCTGGGGCAGACTGACAGAAGTGTGGCAGCCATTTTGTGCCTCTGACTACCACCAAACATTCATACATCGGTGTGAGTGACACTGGAGGCAAGGAGGATGAAATGTGTTGCCCAAGGACACAACAGACCGATTAGGACAGAGTGGGATTCAAACCACCAACCCTTCAGTTACTGGGCGACCCACACTTCCAACTGAGACATGGCTGCCCCCAAATGTTTCATTTTTAACTGTCCTGTGCTCATGCAGAGGTTTGACTGTCATATCTATTTTATGCTTCTGTGTATTTCATTGCTCTCCAACACTGTCTTCAACCTTGGAGTAGCAGCCCCACATGGGGTCGTCTGGAGTTCAAATGGAATAATAATAAAATAAAAAAATTTAAATAATGATTCAATACACACTGCAAAAATGAAATCTTTCCAAGTGTATTTTTCTTGTATTTAGTCAAAATATTTCATCACACTTAAAATACGGCATAATCACCTAATGAGTACGTTTTTCGGGAGGTATAAGAGTAAATTTTTAGACAATAGATCTGAAAAATAGAATATCAAGAAATCTTACCAAGATAATTATCACTTTTTCCATTGACAATTTTGTAAATTATGTATTTATTTTTTGCTTAATTCAGGAGTCTCTTTGTTGAATTCAAGCAGTAAAATCTGCCAATAGAGTAAGTGAAAATGACCAAAAATTAATAATTATTTATTAGTTGTAAAGCTGTGGCTGACAAGGTAGAGCGGTTCAGCCAATAACCAAAGGGTCGGCCGTTTGAATCCTGCTCTGTCCTAGTCTTTCTATTGTGTCGTTGGGTAAGACATTTCACCTTCCTTGCCTCCAGAGTCACTCATAGTGGCGTATGAATGTGTTTGAATGTTTAGTGGTGGTCCGAGGGGCCAAGGGTGCTAATTGTTAGCCACACCCCAGGATAGTTTGAATGTGAAAGTTAATAATGTAAAGTGATTTGGGTGCCTTGAAAAGCCCTATAGAAATGTAATCCATCATTATTCTTATTATTTTATTGGTTAAAGTTATAAATACAAGTGTCCACATTCAATTCTTTCCATAGACATAATGAAACACCCATTAACATGCCTTTAACTGCAGTGTTTTTACCTCTTTGTCTGACTTTGCCACTTTGGCCTCTGCATCGTATCTCTCCTCATCAATCTTGTCAAGAGCCTGGTGCAATTTTTTGCAAATCTCCTGTTGATTTAAACAACATACACTAATGTCAGCTCTACTGTCTTCTCTGTATATTGTATATGTGTTGGTTGAAGTTTTACCATCAGAGCCGCCTGGTCTCCACTCAGTTCAGGTGCGGGACAGTTCTCTGTCATGTAAGCCTCTTTAGACACAGCTATGTCCTTTGCTTCCTGTTCCAACCAGTTAGCAGCGATCTGCAGTATCAAACTCTGCAGGACAATGACATGCAACTCAGAGGACAGGATTTGGCTTTTTTACACTTAGTTATTTATCACTTTGTCATACAGAACTTAACAAAAAACAGAGTCACAATATAATAGTAATGACAATTTAGGTTACAATTATGAAAGAGCACTCCAATTATGTAATTAATAACATATTTAAAGCAACAGTTTATATAGCATTTGACAGGATTATGAAACAAACCACACATTAAATGCATTTAAGCTAATCTATTTATCCCGTTTTATTTTGTAAAGTTCAACTTGCAGCCTCAGCATAGATGTTAATCTTTCCATTTTGTGGATTTCATTAACAATTTTCAATGGATGAAGCCATTTACAAGTTACGTTTTTGCTGCAGCATCAAAGATATTGTATTATTATTACTGTATATATTACTTATTGTCAATTTTAGAGTGTGGTTTACAAAGAAGACTAATATTTCTTTGCAATGTAGTGAATCATTATTGGGGTTCGGTGCAATCTATTTTTAACTATCTGTCTTGTATTTGTTTTGCAAATTACAGTCATTTGATTATTCTATTTGTACTGAAAACACATGAGCAGCCTGACAATAGCCCATTTAATTTTATGTTATTGAAGCATCATATCCTTACATGCTCAACCCATACTGGCTTATGTAGAAATAATTTATGTTTTTATAAAATAATATAATAGCTGGGTGACATAAAATAGTTTACAGATATCTTATTAATACCATTTGCCATTTTTATTATTAGAATTTGAATTGAGCTACAAAAAATAGAGAGACATACAAACATAACATTCCACTATGAGTAAAGTTGTTATAAATGTAAGAAAATCTGAGTTTCTTACCTTGAGATGATGCCTGCGACTTGACGTCATCTTCTTTCCCCTTTAGTTTATGACAAAATGACAGTAAATAGGAATATGAATATAAATGTCACACATTTCTGTACTTCATTATATTCATACTACAGCTATTATAGTGTAGTTATACTAATGTTCAGTCTAAAACAGCTTAATATGAATCTGGTTTGACTGAAAACTTTATGAAAGGAATGACTTACTCAGACATCTTGGCTTGTTTTTATGTCTCCGACTGTTAATAATCAAACAGATTTATAAAAACACAATTAGAACATAACATAAGACAAATTCACAACATTACAGTATGAAGCCACTACTGAAGTCGGTACTACATATAAAAGATAAAGCAAAATTTAAACACATAATTTAATTTCACGATTGTAAATATTCAATAGTTTACAGTCAAAATGGGTCAAAATGTATTAAATTAACAAAAGTATGTTGATTTAAGTGGTGCGGATCATTGGTTTAAAAACACCTGAGCATAAAAATCAGTTTATAGCATTTAACCAGATACTTATTGTTCATAGAAATGATTATTTTATTAAGATGAAGAAGAAATGAAGAAAACCAATACTTTGATATTCCTTGCATGTTTAAATGACCTGTTTTACTTATTTGAAGTCTCTATATGAAGGTATGCACTCAGAAGCTATTTTATTGGGCAATAAAAACAAGTATTTTAAAGGTTTGTTATTTTTGTTCTGAGACTAGAATTGATTTTCTTGTTTTTCTGCTCTAAACCATCTTATGGTTGGTTTCTGTTTTTAAAAATAGAAATTTCAGGATCAAGCTCAGCATTATCCCTGGCTCAGGTTCAAAGCTTAACGACGACATTTATGATGAGCTTTTTATGAGAAAAAACAGCTGATCTGACACAAGAGGGGTGAAAAGGGAGATAAATATAGTAAAATGAATTACAATGACTATGACATGTTAGTTATTTAGTTGAAAAGAAATCCAGACTTCTGTTTATCCATACCTAATACTGAACTAGGCATCTTATCACAGTACTGGTTATTATGACCGCACCTCAAATCTGACATTTATTATCACTTAAACAATGTTGAGACAAGAACAGTTCAACATTCACAGCTGCATCAAGACAAATGTGTTTGGGGAACAAATTCTAGCCCAGGTGTGATCTATCTATCTACCTATTTTAATCTTTTAATAAGAAAAACAAAACAAAACATTTCATACTATGGTAATTAGTTGTTTAACAATCAATAAGTTATCTCTTTATTTTTCATCGTATGAAAATTCAAAATATAATAGATAGACATGTGTCCAGTTCAGAAGTGTTGGGATCTTCACACGTTTATGAACTTTAAGTCTGAAGTTTGTATGGAGTATTTAATATTTATATCAACATTCAAATTGTTTTCATTGTCAATGTGAATATGTTGTTTAAGGATGAGAACATGCTGTAAGATAATGTATAGAAGGTAGGACAAATAAGCGGAAAGCTTCAACCTACTCCTTTTCAGTTTGACTGTATAAGTTAATTGTTTAAATTAATAACTTACAGTAAATGAACCTTATCAAAAAAAGGTTTCATGGACTGATTGTTGGTTCTATGCATTGGATGCATCTGTGGACTGTTATTCAGACTGAAATTAAACAATAAAAGACAATGATTGAATTACTGCAGACAGATGGAAGTAGATAATTGTGGTTTAAAACAGCCTGGTAAATGTCTAGTCCATAAACCCGTTGTGATAGATAGATAGATAGATAGATAGATAGATAGATAGATAGATAGATAGATAGATAGATAGATAGATAGATAGATAGATAGATAGATAGATAGATAGATAGATAGATAGATAGATAGATAGATAGATAGATAGATAGATAGATAGATAGATAGATAGATAGATAGATAGATAGATAGATAGATAGATAGATAGATAGATAGATAGATAGATAGATAGATAGATAGATAGATAGATAGATAGATAGATAGATAGATAGATAGATAGATAGATAGATAGATAGATAGATAGATAGATAGATAGATAGATAGATAGATAGATAGATAGATAGATAGATAGATAGATAGATAGATAGATAGATAGATAGATAGATAGATAGATAGATAGATAGATAGATAGATAGATAGATAGATAGATAGATAGATAGATAGATAGATAGATAGATAGATAGATAGATAGATAGATAGATAGATAGATAGATAGATAGATAGATAGATAGATAGATAGATAGATAGATAGATAGATAGATAGATAGATAGATAGATAGATAGATAGATAGATAGATAGATAGATAGATAGATAGATAGATAGATAGATAGATAGATAGATAGATAGATAGATAGATAGATAGATAGATAGATAGATAGATAGATAGATAGATAGATAGATAGATAGATAGATAGATAGATAGATAGATAGATAGATAGATAGATAGATAGATAGATAGATAGATAGATAGATAGATAGATAGATAGATAGATAGATAGATAGATAGATAGATAGATAGATAGATAGATAGATAGATAGATAGATAGATAGATAGATAGATAGATAGATAGATAGATAGATAGATAGATAGATAGATAGATAGATAGATAGATAGATAGATAGATAGATAGATAGATAGATAG